>SJYA01000735.1:591840-689462 GCA_006410615.1 Neotragus moschatus
AAAAAAAAGCAATGTATTATTTAAAAAACAAATACCTTTAGCTGTTAGTTCCTACAGATAATTCTAAATCAGCTAATCTCTCTAGTCTGTACCCTTTCCAAAGCCTTCTTATGCTTTTCATTATTATATTTAGTAAACACCGCATCCATTCTTCTGGGTGCATACAAATGGATACAAACACACCAAATGACAGGCGCTCCACCACAGAGAGCTTCAAATTGGATTAGACAGCAGGAAGGGGGCACTTGGAGGATGGAAGAGGCTTAAAGTCTCCTCACGGACTGCCTGCCTCAATTATGTAAATGAGTTGGGTGGTATCAGAACACCTTTTAAATATGAGTAATTAGCTACAGAAATTACGTTCAGCAAAACTGAGCTAGAGAGAGATCATTTGAATGAAGCTGAGGTCGTGGACTGCAAGCAGTTCACGTAGAGAGCAGAACAAAATGGGTCTATGGGGTTTTACTTGGGTGTAGGTCATTTCAAACCAAATAGATACAAGAGAGGCATTTTCGGAATTCGTGTTTTGCCTGAAAGATAGGTCGTTGAAAGTATGCTAGATATTAATCCCCATACGTGGTATCTCTTTTGCTGCTTGGGGAAAATAGAAAGAGGAAAAAGTTTGGCAACAAAGGGAAACAGCGGAGCATTAACAGAGGGAAGTGAAGTCGTGCACCATCCTCTGTGTGAGCTGAGATCTTTCCGAGGAATGTAGTCTGAGGCCTGGGAGAACAGTGTGCAGGCAGTTTGTAGCTATACTAAGATTTCTGTGCTTCAGAGGAGGAGAAAGCAAATTTGAAAAGCACAAAAGAGCATTTTTTCACTCCACCACTCCAGAATTAACTCTAAGGGGACAAAACCTTGCCCATATTTTTGGAGACATCTGGGTGAGGTTAGCAACTAAACACTTTCCACATACTTTAGGGATGGAAGAGGGATCAAAATAGTTAAATCTGAGATCTCTTGAGCATTTTCAGAATTACTTTCCCTCATTTGGCAGGCAGCCAGCCAGCCCCTTGTCTTTGCAGGGAGGGGGAAAAAAAGGCTGGTGGGACATGAACCAGCCAAATGTGGAATTGAAAAGAGACGTTTCAACTCTCTTGTCTTCTATTTTCTTTATGTTTGGAGGGGAATAAAAAAGAATCTACTATCTGTCCTGTGAAGAAAAGTACCACAGTTGCATATATTTCTTTATAAAGCCAGTTGCGAGTTATGGTTTGGATAATGTGGTCAGTTTGAAGTTGAATGCAAATTCTGCTGTGATGGTACCTGTGGTCTCAAGGAGTGGATACTAGGCTCTACCACTCAGCTGTGTACACTAACCAATCCTAGCTCCACAGTTTTCTTGCTGTGTAACAAGTTACTTTACCTCTCTGCCTCTCCATGTCCCCTTCAATAAAATGATGGTAATAATTAGAAATACGTCATCGTATTATTGTGAGGATTAAATTCATTAATAAATGTACATGTGCCTAACATAGTGATAGAAGGAGTCAAGAAATGACGCTTTTTATTATAATCGTATCCTAAGATATAAATAGCATACATGGGCCCATTTCCCAATTTTCTAATTTGTCTCTTCATTTCTCATTGCTCGTCTTATCTAAAATATTAAATACATTGAGGATCTCGTTTTATGCTTTCTCAATCACTGGTTATTATTTTGCATTTATTTTGAAATGATTAAAAGAAATCTAGTGGAGAGGGTGATGTTGCTCCAGCAGAGCCAGTGCCCCGCTCAGGTGTGGGAGTCACTGTCTGGCACAGGCCTATTAGTGCAGTGGGCTTTAGAAATGCCAGCTAGAACATACATAGTATTTGGGGATATGGTTATGAATAAAAAAAGTCAAGAAACTGTGTAAGCTTTACAGGCACGGATATACGTGTGCACACATACATACATATGAAAGAGAAGATACACAGTGAGCTTGAAAAGAAGAAAACGAATGAGCAGTCCCGGATAAAAGAAATAAAGGCAAATGAAATTGCTTCCAAAATGAAATTGAACCTGGTATCAATGGAAGGGAGAGATTTAAAGAAAGGGAGAGTGGTGTCTTTGCACAAAGGTGGGAAGCTAGAGTGGGCCTGGCATGTCTGGTGCCAGGACCATAGACTATTTAGGTGGAAGGGTTTGTGTGTGTTTAAGACTTGTGGATTCTCAGCTTGGAGTCGTAGGTGGAGGCTAGATTGTAAATAATTTTGAATAACAGACTATGAATTTTACTCCAAAGGCAATATGAATTCTCAGCTTGGAGTCGTAGGTGGAGGCTAGATTGTAAATAATTTTGAATAACAGACTATGGATTTTACTCCAAAGGCAATATGAATTTCTGAGCACTGGGGTAATATATGTTAATTGGTGTTTGGGGAGGTTAGTATGTCTTACAGCTATTGAACTGGCCAAAATATTTTAAGATAACTTCCAGAACTGCAAGATACAAAGGTGACCACATACATTTCTGGCTGCCCTAGTTATAACTACTGTTGTTGTTCAGTTGCTCAGTCATGTCCAACTCTTTGCCTCCCCAAGGACTACAGCATGCCAGGCTTCCCTGTCCTTCACCATCTCCCTGAATTTGCTCAAAGTCATGTCCATTGAATTGGTGCTGTCATCCAAACATCTCATCCTCTGTCATCCCCTTCTCCCCCTGCCTTCAATCTTTCTTAGCACCAGAGTCTTTTGCAGTGAGTCACCTCGTCACATCAGGTGGCCAAAGAATTGGAGCTTCACCTTCAGCATCAGTCCTTCCAATTAATATTCAAGACTGATTTCCTCTAGGATTGGCTGGTTTGATCTTGCAGTCCAAGGGACTCTCAAGAGTCTTCTTCAACCACAATTCAAAAGCATCAATTCTTTGTCACTCGGCTTTCCTTATAGTCCAATTCTCACAGCCATACATGACTACTGGAAAAACCATAGCTTAGACTAGATGGACCTTTGTCAGCAAAGTGACGTATCTGTTTTTTAATAGGCTGTCTAGGTTGCTCATAGCTTTTCTCCCAAGGAGCAAGCATCTTTTAATTTCATGGCTGCGGTCACCATCCATCATCCAGTGATTTTGGAGCCCAAGAAAATAAAGTCTGTTACTGTTTCCATTTTTTCCTCCATCTATTTGCCATGAAGTTATGGGACCAGATGCCATGATCTTAGTTTTTTGAATTTTGAGTTTAAAGCCAGCTTTTTCATTCTCTTCTTTCACCTTCATCAAGAGGCTCTTTAGTTCCTCTTCGCTTTCTGCTGTTAGGGTGGTGTCATCTGCATATCTGAGGTTATTGATATTTCTCCTGGCAATCTTGATGCAACCACTTAAAACGTAATATTGAATGGCATATCCATAAAGATATTTTCACTTAGATTTATTTTAAGAAAAAAAAATTTTAAAACTTTCATGACTGGAGATAGAAATTATGGCACAGCAGTTCAACATTTCATATTCTGCATTCACTTGAAATTGCAAGTTTGAATTCTGTTAGCAATATGACAGTGTTTGTGAGATAATGTTAACTTAAAAATATCAAGATTGCAGTTCTGTTGAAATTACATACACATGAGCATTCAGATAAGAACTGCAAAGAAATCCTGATACATTGGAGATGGAATTGTGAAGATTTTGTTTGTTTCTTCTAGTTTTGTTTAAGAAAAAGAAAGATAAGTAATGAGTAGGGTAAATTGTGGCAGAAAAGGTAAAAATCAGTTAAAACAGTTACACTGATCTTTTAGGAGTGCTTAACTAGCGTTCTGGAACTTCTTATTATGTGAGCAATAGATTTTTGGGGACGTCTGAATTTTCTTGGGTTAGAGATTCATAACTTTCAACAGAGTCTTGAAGTTGTTCATGACTCATGAAATAGTTGGACTGAGAAAACAGATCTAAGGGAACCTAATTTTCAATGTGTCCAGCAAATATTATTGTAATAACAGTAATGAGAGAATTTCTTAAGATTTTTTTTCTTAGAAGAGGTGGTAGATCTTAGAGTTCAGAAAAGATTTGAATAAGTGTGATTACAAAGATCTCTTCCATCTAGGATGATTTGGGGTGGACTTTGTTAGAGCAGAATTCTCAAACTTCTTTCTATTTTACTTTTATGAATGGATTGCTTCCACATTATTCAAATAAGCTTTTAGATATCAGAAATAAAGTCATTTTGAAAAATGAACTTACATATATTAGGAGACACTGAGTGTAGAAAAGGGATGTATGTGTGTGTGTTTGAATATATAATTAAGAACAGTTACGAACAATTACTTTGACACTTAAACACACATCAGTAATGTGTGGCTCTTTAGGAGGTCATGGCTTTGGCATCTGAAACTATCCAAAAATATAATGTGTTGTTTTACAAATGGTGGAAACAGAAATCATTTGCTCTAGAACCTAGGCTGTATTTCTATTAAATAATTTGAACATTACTGGAGCTGGAAAATTCCAGGGAAGTAATGATTGAATCATGTGATATTAACTTTTTTTTTTTTTACCCTCTGTTGACCTACAGAAAGACAATTTTATATGGTTTGATCCCTAACATACTTTTTATTCCTTACAACCTCTTTTTTCTCTATTCAATTCTATCCCTTCTTGTTTTATCTTTCCCAATTTATTTTTTATTAAGGTATAATTGATTTACAATATTGTGTTAATTTCTGCTATACACCACAATGATTGTTATACATATATATTCTTTTTCATATTATTTTCCATTATGGTTTATCACAGGATATTGAGTATAATTCCCTTTGCTACACATTGCATGCATGCTAAGTCACTTCAGTCATGTCTGACTCTTTGTGACCCCAGGGGCTATAGCCCACCAGGCTCCTCTGTCCATGGCATTCTCCAGGCAAGAATACTGAAGTGGGTTGCCATGCCCTCCTCCAGGGGATCTTCCGGACCCAGGGGTTGAACCCATGTCTCCTGTGGCTCCTGCACTGCAGGCAGTTTCTTTACCACTGGTAGGACCTTGCTGTTTATTCATCCTGTATAATAGTTTGCACTTGCTAATCCCCAATTCCCAATCCATTCCTCCCCACTCCCTTAATTTCAATTACGATTGCATCTAGTTCCCTGACCAGAGATTCATCTTGGGCTGTCTGCTTGGGAGCATGGAGTCTTAACCACTGGACCACCGGAGGACTGCCCAGGTTCATTCTTCATTGTAACAATGCCAGAGTCACTGGTTCGGAAAGTCTGTATATCTTCTGAACAGGTGAGGCAGGAGGAGAGAGATGAAGATTGAGAGAAGGAAAAAGAGCTGAGAATCAATAAATGTTTTGTTGCTATGGTGGTGCACAGATTCAGAAAGAATCTGTTTTCTTGAAATATTTAAAAGTGTACCAATTTAACCTCAAAAACATTTTCTCTTGATCTCTCTCCTTAACTTGGCATTACCATGCCTTCCTAGAATCTTGACATTTTGACTTTCTGTAAATTATGGAAAAGCAGTAGGCTGCCAGTCTACTGTGCCATCGAGTTATCTGTGGGGTTCCTGGGTCTCTGTACTGTATTTACAGAAACAGATGGCTCCTGTGACACTTTCACCAAATGACATGGCACTTAACTTGTCTCCATCGTGTAGATTCACAGCTCTGAGAAGCATGCCAGCTGATGCCTGTGAACTTGTGGATCTAGCATAGCATTTCAGGGTGGGAGGGAAAAAAAACACTCAGTTAATTCGTTTTCCCATTTAGTTTCGAGGCCCACTTTAGCAAAATTCTTCATCTCACATTCAGCCAGCTAATTGGCATCCTTTCTATCTCCTGTAAAGATACTCAGAAGTAAAGCATCCATCATTTCTGCACTAGGAGAACTTACAAAATGTTGCAGGAAACTGGCAATGAGTTGAACTTTGGCAGAGATGAGAGCCTGTGCAATAAGATAATGAAGGCAAAGTAACAGTTTAGGGTAGGACTCTTCTATTCTGAATCTTCTGCTCCTTCATAGATGGTTTTTATCATATTACCGTTTATTTAGTGCAAGCACTCATGTAGCATTTACTGTGTGCCAGGCATTGTTCTAAGTGATTTACAAATATTAACTCTCTTAATACTCAGAGAAACTTTAAGAGAAAGGTTCTGTATTATCCTCATTTTACAAATAGAGATACTAAGGCACAGAGGTTGACTTTTCTACTTACGTATTATGATATTTCAAACTATAAAATTTGGATAGAAAGTAAAATTTTTAAAAACTGATATTTTCTTGGGAAGAAGGCTTAAATGGACATTTCTCCAAAGAAGACATACAGATGGCCAAAAGGCACATGAAAAAGTACTCGATATTGATAATTATTAGAGAAGTGGAAATCAAAACCACAGTGAGGTACCACCTCACACTAGTCAGAACAGCCATCATTAAAAATTCTACAGATAACAAATGCTGGAGAGAATGTGGAAAAAAGAAAACCCTTTTACACTGTGGGTAAGAATGTAAATTCATGCAGCCACTGTGGATAACAGTAGAGAGGTTCCTTAGAAAACTAGAATTACCATATGATCCAGCAATCCAACTCCTGGGCATATATCCAGATCAAACTCTAATTCAAAGAGATACATGCACTCTGATGTTTATAGCAGCACTATTTACAATAGCTAGGACATGCAAACAAACCTAAGTGTCCATTAACAGATGCATGGATAAAGAATATTTGTTGCATATATACAATGGAATATTACCCAGCCAATTAAAAAAGAAGGAAATAATGCCACTTGCCTCAACATGTATGGATCCTAGAGATTATCATATTTAATGAAGTAAGTCAAAGACAAATACCATATGATAGCACTTATATGTGGAATCTGAAATATGATGCCAGTGAACTTATGAAACAGAAATGACTCACATACATAGAGAACAAACTTATGGTTCCCAAGGAGGAAAGAGGGTAGAATATATTAGGAGTTTGGGATTAGCAGGTACAAACTACTGTATGTAGAACAGATAAGCAACAAGGTGCTACTGTGGAGCACAAGGAACTATTTTCAATATCCTGTAGTATACCATAATGGAAAATAATGGGAAAAGGAATGTATATTATATACATAGATAAGTGAATCACTTTGCTGTCAGCAGTAACTAACACAATGTAGTGAATCAGCCATACTACAGTTTTTAAAAATTGAAATTTCTCATTGTATAGATACGTAATTTGGGGTTTAAATGAAGTATATCTGTGAAAAAGCACATCTAACATTTTTATGTTCTACAATTAAAATGGGTACCACATCATACATGTAGAAAATCAGTTATACACCAGAAATGGCCGAGTCTGGCCCACCTGCAGGATGTTGTTATTGTTCAGTCATCCAGTTGTGTCCGACTCTTTGCAACCCCTTGGACTGCAGCACACTGGGATTCCCTGTCCCTCACCGTCTCCTGGAGTTTGCAGAGTTTGCCTAAGTTCATGTCCATTGCATCAGTGATGCCGTCCAGCCATCTCATCCTCTGATGCCCTCTTCTCCTTCTGCCCTCAATCTTTCCCAGCATCAGGGACTTTTCCAATAAGTTGGCCTTTTACGTCAGGTGACCAAAATACTGGAGCTTCACCTTCAGCATCAATTCTTCCAATGAGTATGGGTATTCAGGCTTGAATCAGGGTTGATTTCCTTTAAGACTGACTGGTTTGATCTCCTGTCTGTCCAAGGAGGATAGGATAGGGAAACAGAAAGCAGAGTGTAGATTTTGATCGCCTGGTCCCCAAATTGGAGCCACCATTTTGAGAATGATGTGGTCCACAGGGTGATAAGAGTTCATCGCCTCATGAGTTTAAAACAAGATATTCCAAAATGACATTTTCATAGCCAGAGCAGCTTTTATGGAAAGAGTTGTAGTTGTCAACTTCCACTTTACTTAATAAAAATATATTGGAAGGAAACAGAATTCCAAGGGCCCCCTTCTGTGTGACCGTCCAAATGGTGCTGTTTTAAAGTGGGGACAATACCCACTCTTGTCATAAAAATGACAGATTTGATGATGACTTTGGAGGGGCTTATTAAACCTGGTACCTCTGTTTACATTCTCAAAAAATGTTTTGAGAAGCCCACTGAGTAACCAGTGTGGAAAAGTAGCGGATCACAGTGGGAGACAGAGCGGGAAGCGGGCCCGCAGAAGCGTTTAGCGTTTAATGGGTCCACGGCTGTAGGGAAGCAGTGTGCCGAAATAATCCTGATTAGGCTCGGGCAGTCAAGCCGCATAATCACACTTGTCTCTCCTCCTTTCAGCCCTGACTGTTCAGAACACAATTGCCTTTTAAAGCACCGTTTTATAAGTAGTCCTTATGCTGTCCTTTAAAATAACAGCCTTCTTTCACATCAGTGTGTGAGCCTTTTTTCTACCTGTGGGAATAGCCCACTCGGAAAAGAAAAGCTTATGTTAACATATTCATAGAAAGACATAGGCACATTCTCTTTCCAATGGGAAGGTTTAAATTTTGAGAGGTGTGGTTTTTTTTTTTTTTAGGTTAATTTGTGCTTTTATTTGCTGGTATAATTTAACTACAGTGCCCTGCAAACTTTTTTGATCTAAAAACTTCATTTTTATATCACAATCTAATAAACACACACACATACACATATATAAAAGTAAAACAAAAATTTTACCCAAAACATCTACCTTGGGTGTTTTTTTTTTTTTTTTGAGACCGTTTTAAAAGCAGTTTTAGATTTATAGCAAAATTATAGGAAGGTATAGAAATTTCCTGTATACTGCTTTCCCTCACATGCATAGCCATTATCAATACAGCGACACTTTTTTTTTTTTTTTTAAACCAAGGATGAACTGCATTGATGGATCATAGTCACCAAGGTCCCCAGTTCATCTTAGAGTTCACTTTAATGAGATGAGTAGTGTCACACATTCTGTCAGTTTGGACAAAAGTATAATGACATATATCCATCATTGTAATGTCATTCAAAGTATTGTCATTGCTCATACAAATGTACTTCTGTACTCTGTGTATTCATCTCCCCATTCACTCCAAAGAAATGATGGGAAACTACCCAAAGGGAGAGCAAGTAGAAATGCTGCTGTCTAGAGTGGTTTCTGTCCCCAACCGTGTGTGCCATATGTTGACACGTGTAGCTGACTTTTTACTGTTTCCTGGTCGGCTGGTACTATTAATAGCATTTATACAGAGCAGCAGATATGCCACTAGGAAGAAGTAACTTTAAAGGCTTTCCCCTTCTATTTGTTTTATCTTTTAAAAGAGTAAGAAAAGGAATCTTAAGGTTAGTCTACATCGTCCAAGTTTTTTGAAAGTCTAAGTTTCCAAGATTTTTCAAAGTGCATTAGGACGTGTTCAGCAGAGAAACAGCCGTGCAGAAGTAGACCCCGTCAGGATGCTCTGATGTCTCTACTTGCTTGGGTTTCCGAGGTCACGTGGCTCTGGTTGTTGTTAATCTCCCTGACATTGTGCTTTGAAGGAGACGGTGTTACATGTTGGTTGTGCTTTTGTGAAGAAAAGCATGACTCTAAGCAAGTCTTAAATGTTGAAAAGAGCTTCAAAGAAATATATCCACCTATTGTTCATGACCGTCACTGTAATAAATGGGGAACAGAGTTTTAGGTTCTTTTCCTATAGGGAGTGAATCACTGTCAGTGAAAATCTAGTAAATGGACATTTTTTAATCTTGAACCATAGCTGGCGAATGACTTTTCTTGACGCTTTTCAAGAGAACCTTGAAGCTTGAAAATAGTCTTTAGAAATTTTACCAGAAACAAGTGGCTTAAGGATTTGTGGCAATGCCAACGATGAGGTCGTAGCTATAAAAATACATATGACATTTCAGAACACCCTCCATTACTTTCTTCAGGTCTTCTTAACATAAAATCTAACCCTGATGGATTTAGCACTCTAATGAAAATTCCTTCTATTTATTTTTATTTGTGTACTTATGTATCAATAATACCTAGCTTTCAAGAGTAATAATAGTCAATTTTTAAAAAGTCTTTATAAGTCAGATAGGTGAGTACTGATGACCATGGGAGGACTAAAATTGAGAAATAAGTCAGTAGTGGAAAGGAAACTAAGAAAAAGAGTTATAGTATTTGTTTTTACTAAGGTCTCACATTGGATTATTTGAAGCACATAAGCTGCCATGGAAGGAGAAAAAGGCAGAAATGATTGGTGGGAGTCATCTGGATGACAGGTTACACATGTTTGTGGAATAGGTCCTGATGCTGGAAAAAAAACAAGCCCATCTTAAGCAGTTATTGTGTCCTGTAAAGAAAGAATATTTAAGCAGCGACCAGAAACGATTTCTAAGAGTTTTCTTAAGTTATCAGTAGATTTTGTTATTATATGATCCAGCAATCCCACTCCTGGGAATATACCCAGACAAAACTATAAATTAAACAGGTACATGCATCCCTGTGCTCATAGCAACACTATTCACAATACCCAAAACATGGGAACAACCTAAAGGTCCATCCACAGAGGAAGAGGTAAAGATGTGGTGCATATATACAATGAAATACAGCTCAGCCATAAAAAGGAATTAAATAGTGCCATTTACAACAGCATGGATGCAACCGGAGATGATCATACTAAGTAAAGTAAGTCAGAAAGAGAGACAGAATGCCATATGCTATCACTTACGTGTGGAACCTAAAATACGGCACAGATGAACCTATCTATGACTTAGCAACAGCAAATGAAACAGAAGCAGACTCATAGAACAGACTTGTGGTTGCCAAGTGGCGGGTAGGAAGAGGCGCGTCCTGGAAGTGTGGGGTTGGTAGGTGCAAACTACTAGATAGAGAATGAATAAACAACAAGGTCCTAATGCATAGCACAGGGAACTACATTCAGTTCAGTATCCTGTGACAAACCATAATGGAAAAGAATATTTTTTAAATGTATGTATGTATGTACAACTGACTCACTTTGCTGTACAGCAGAGACTGGCACAACATTGTAAGTCAACTACACTTCAATAAAAAATTGAAAAAGTAAAGAAGAAATAGTAAGTTTTTAAAAATAACACCTTACATTCTCCCATCAGAGGTGAAAGTATGGCAGGTACCTTCTTTTTAAGTTTTTAAAAATTGAAGTATAGTTGATTTACAATGTCGTGTTAGTTTCAGATGCACAGCACAGTGATTCAGTCATACCTTTATCTTTATATCTGTTCTTTTTCAGATTCTTTTCCCTTATAGGTTATCACAAAATATTGAGTAGAGTTCCCTGTGCCATACAGTAAGTCTTTGCTGGTAATCTATGTTATGTATAGTAGTGTGTATCTGCTAATCCCAAGGCAGTTACTTCTTAAAACAATAATATTACCAAACCATCACCTATTGTGCATTTTGCTAAATAACTTGGAGCCACTAAACAGATTTCTCTTGCTTCTCAATGAATACGGGGAAATGTTTAACCCCCATTGTATTGCCACAAAGCCAGGCTGCCTGATCACCCTGGGAGGCCCTGGAGGTCTGAGCAGCTTTGGATTGCCGCAGAGAGGACTTTACCATTTTACTGCACAGGGTCCAGCCACAGCAGGGATCAGAAGCCAGTGTCTTATCTGCAGAAATGTGCTGGTAAGGGCTCTCTGTTTGAGACTTTCCTTTGGCTGCTGAAAAGAAATAGGAAGCAGTAAGATAACTTCATCTGTAAGGTAATATCTGGGCTTGTTTCTGTACAGAGGGCAGCGAGGTGTGACTGTTTCCTGGAAGGGATGGATCTTGGTCCCCTCTCTCAGGTAGCATTTTAATGATCTGTTTAAAACCCAAGCCAAAATTAGAATTGTATTCCAACCGCAAAGGCTGGTCTCAAGCTTTCTGATCTCTGTTCATTGATTCGATTTCATTTAGTGTGCTGATCTGGTGTGTGGAGTTTATATCAAAAATCAGTGTCTTCACACAGCTTGTTAAACACAAGAAAGACTTGATGGGAGCATGACAAATTTAGTTCAAGTATTTTCTTACTGCTCAACTGTAAGCATAGTTCAGGGAAAAGTAAGTACTCGTGGTTTATGTTTGCTCTCAGGGTATATCAACAAAATGTCAATGTATTTTGTCATCCTGCATATAGCTATTTATTCTTAGTGGTCTCATGGACCATTTTCATATTACCTGGAAACAGTTTTCCAGCCAGGCTTCATCTGCTCTATTCCTGTCGTTCTTTACATTGTAATTATAGTACTTTCCATGCACAAAGTGTGGCATAAACTTTTAGCCATTTTCCTTTTTTATCTGAAAGAGAATTCTGTTGTCATTCTTTCTGCACTAGCTTGAGAATTCCCCCCAAGTTTTCTGTATTAATTCTCCTGTATTCCGCAGAGGTCAACAGAACAAGAAAAGCTGGATTAGAAGCACTTTTTTTTTTAATGCTATAATTGGATTTGTTAGCTTTAGCTCATGAAGTATCTTCAAAGACCACCTGTGAGATCATATTCTACATCTCTCAGTTTTTTGACCCTCATGAGATGAAACATGGTTTAATTATACTAATGCAACAAAGTTTGGCATCCTTTAAAACATCCCTGGAAATACTTGCTATCTGACTTTTATTACAGCAGGACATAGAATAGTGTATTGAAAGACATTCTGCTATTTTCCTGGGGTGGTTTTTTGTTATTGTTGACACCTTCCATTGGCAAAATAATGTAAAAATAACCGTCAAAGTAACATTCCTCTAGAGTGCTTTTCAGTTTGCATTGTCTAGTTTGATCCTCTTGGGCGTACTCTGTGGAGAGGGCAGGTCTTATCCCTGTTTTAAGGATGAGAAAAGTGAGATTCAGTGGCAGGCTCCACGCTCTGCAAGGAGGAACGTGCAGGGCTGGATTCTGACTTGGGCATTCAGACCAATGTTCTCTCCAAAACATTGTAGCCTCCATGTGCTCAATGTTTGCTTTAATGATCAGGCTCTTTGAACTAAGTCGTTTAATCGGAAGGCTCTGGCAACAGCTGGTGTTAGGTAGATTAAAAATATTAAAATCAAAGCCCTTGGTTGGAAAGTAAAGTAATTAAGAGAGCGAGAGAAAAGGGAAGAAAGATGCCAGAATCACCGAGTGATGTTAAAAGAACTGAAGGATAAGGGCAACATGATTCATGAGGTTCATGCCTCCTGCCTTTTCTCTCTGTCAAAACAAGTCTCCACTGCTTTTGTGCTTTTCTCTCTCATCACTGGATTCTTTTGAGAAATTTGCACTGCTTTGTTAATTTCATAAAGGACTCAAAGGCACCTTTCTCAAACTTGATATTTATATTTCATTTCCAGAAAAGAAAGTATTCAATCAATAAATTTTCCCTTTATATTACACATGACCTAAGACTCATGCTTCTGTGAATTGTATTGAGAGTAGTGTTTATTTCTAGTGTTAACAAGTTGCATT
Source organism: Neotragus moschatus (assembly GCA_006410615.1). Classification (NCBI taxonomy): domain Eukaryota; kingdom Metazoa; phylum Chordata; class Mammalia; order Artiodactyla; family Bovidae; genus Neotragus; species Neotragus moschatus. The sequence continues at coordinate 605,168 of SJYA01000735.1, forward strand.
CATTTGCCATGGCTGCCTTCTTTTCATTCTCAGTTTTCCTACTCTTTAAATAACTGTGCTCCTAGATTTTAATTCTGCTACTTTGTCAACACTTCTCTTTGTCATTCCTGACTGTACTCTGCTTTTCATAGGTCCTTTCATTTTTCTCAGGAAATCTCATTATGGATACTCCATTGCATAATAGCCTGGCTCTGAAATTCAAGTGAAAACTGAAATGCTTTCAAGCTTTGGCCCCTATTGAGATACGCGCTACCGTGTCATTAGTGTAAATAAAATTGTGAGAAAGCACTCTTATCTGCCTCCTTCAATGTTCAGAGTGCCCTGATTATTGGGAAGTCCTTGTTAGCTACACTTGTCTTTGGTACCAACATACCTCTCAAGCCAGATTTGTTAATCTTGTCATGTTTGAGACCTTGGAGCACTCAAAAAGTAGAAGAGTTATTTGATATATCTTTGTGTATTAATTTTGCATGTCTCATCAAACACATTGGGTATGTTTATATGTGGCTCTGTACCTATATTTGTGATTAATGTTAAAGAAACATTTATTAGTTTTCTTACTACTGAATGTTACAAAAAGAGCTTTATTTGCTTGTTTATAGTTGATTTACAGTGTTAATTTCTGCCATGCAGCAAAAGTGACTCAAATATACACATATACACATTCTTTTTCATATTCTTTCCATTATGGTTTATCACATAATAAATATTGATATATATTTATCAATACATATTGAACATATCAATATATTCAATAAATAGGATACTGAATATAGTTCTCTGTGATATACAGTTGGACCTTGTTGTTTATCCATTCTCTATATAATAGTTTGCATCTGTGAACCCAAAACTCCCAGTCCATCCCTCCCTCACTCCCTCTTCCCTTTGGCAACCTCAGGTTTGTTCTCTGAGTCTGTTTCATTGATAAAGTCATCTGTGTCAGCTTCTCTGGTGGCTCAGATGGTAAAGTGTCTGCCTACAATGCGGGTGACCTGGGTTCAATCCCTGGGTCAGGAAGATCTCCTGGAGAAGGAAGTGGCAACCCACTCCAGGATCCTGACAGGCTGCAGTCCATGAGGTCACAGAGAGTCGGACACAGCTGACTGACTTTCACTTCACTTCAGTATTTCATTGTATACATACACCACATCTTCTTCATCTACTCAGCTGCTGATGAACACTTCGGCTGTTTCCATGTCTTGGCTCTTGTAAATAGTGCTGCTATGAATGTCAGGGTGCGTGTATCTTTTTGAAATTACAGTTTTCTTTGGATATGTGCCCAGGAATGGGGTTTCTGGATCACATGATAATTCTGATTTGTAAGGTTTTTAAGGAGGCTCCTTACTGCTCTCCATAGTAGGTGCACCAACTTACATTCCCGCCAACAGTGTAGGAGGGTTCCATTTTCCCCACTCCTTCTCCAACATTTGTTATTTGTAGACTTTCTCATAATGACCATTCTGACCTGATGAGGTGATACTTCACTGTGTTTTTATTTGCATATAAATGGAATCTTAAACCAGCCAATCAGGGGTCACCTGATCAGCACTAGTGAGATCATCTGCCTAACAGACCTCTACTGCTTGCTAAAGGAGAGTCGCTTTGCAATAACCAGCTTGCTCTTTGCCTAGTATAACTCCTTCTTCCTGCTCCCTTCTGCCTATAAACGTCTTTCATGTTCTCATAAAGCTTCTCAGAGCCCCTTTCTATCTGCTAGATTGGAGGCTACCTGATTTGAATAGGTTTTCCCTTGAATAATAAACTCTTAAAATTTTTAATACACCTTAGTTTATCTCTTAACTGTAATCTACTTGTCAATTTGACTACATCCAAATGTGGGATGTTTTGACCCTGTCTAAGATGGTCTAAAGACAGGGAAAGCATTATTGTCAATAGGGAGGGTATGGAAGAGAATGTTTAAAGAAAAAATATTCCCTTAGAGAGTGAAGTAACTCAAGCAACCACAGCACAATGAATAAGAAGGATATGATGACTAATTGAAAACCGTGAAGCTCTACTTATGTGCCCACCCCGCCTCACCGGAACAAGTCACTAATATCTGCTCAGAGCTGTTGGAATAGCCTTTTGCATGGTCTTCCTGTCTTTGCTCTGCTCCCCTGAAGCCTGTTTTTCAATACAGCCTGTTTTAGACTTTAAAATGGACCTCAGATCATGTCATTGTTCTGCTCAGAACCCCTCTCAAGGGCTCTCCATTTCAGGCAGAGGGCAAGCCAGAGGCCTTGCAATGATAAACCAGCCCAAGCTCATCTGGTGCCCCACTCCACATCTACCTTCATCTTCTGCTTTTCTCTCCCTTACTCACTCCCTTCAGCTACTCTGATATTCTTGCTATTCTCAAATATGCAAACTCCTGGGACTTACCTTAGCAGTCCAGTGGTTAAGACTCCCTGCTTCCAATGCAGGAGCTGTGGGTTTGATACCTGGTCAGAGGACTAAGCTCTCACATGTTGCACTGGATGGCCAAAAAGAACCCCCCAAAACGAATGAAGAGAAAACTTGTAAATGCCGACCTCGGAGTCTCTGAATTCTCCTAGAACTCTTGCCTTACCTGCAAAACCCTTTCCCAATGGCTCTCACACTCACCGTCCTCAGATCGTTACTGAGATCACACATTCTCAAGGAGCTTTCCGCTGACCATCATATGGAAAATGTCAGCAGCTCCCCATCTCTGCCCTCCCATCCTCTCACCACACTTCGTTGTTTTCACTCTAACGTGTCTATTGAATTATGTGCTTTCTGCTTGTCTTCACCCACTAGAATATAAGTTATATGAGAGCCAGGATTTCTGCCCTGTTTAGTCTCTGTTCTCTCCAGCACCTGGGACATGCATGATACATACCAGGTACTCACTATTTACCAAATAAACAAATGAATCGTGGAACGTTAACAGGGGAAAGGAAACTGAAAGTCTAGGAATCATACAATATGGAAAAAAAAAAACAAAACACCAACCCTTAAAGAAGACTGGTATCTACTCACCCCATGTGTGCTAACAGGCATGTTTCCTGGGTGTGCCAGATAGTTGATTCAGAAAGAAAGGCCTTGGATGCCTTCAGTGTCATGCTTTAATGCAAGTGATGCTGGGAATAGCAATGAGAATAATGCAGAAAAGGGGGGGAACGGTGGGGAGGTGGAAATTGAAAATGGAATTGCTTGTTTTGCTTCCAAAGTAACGATTTCAAAGCAGAGAACTTGAATAGGAAATAAAATAACAAAAACTGTGTCTCCGAAAATGCAGACTTCATTTACATTCTGATCTGTGTGATTTTTCAAGTTCAGTGATCCAAGGTCAGAGGGTACTTGTATTAGCATAGACTTTGCTTTGTTTATTCACCTCTGACCAAACCTCTAAATTCCTTTTCATGGTGGTAGTGTTCTGATGACAATAAAACCAAGCTTTCATAACACCAGTAACATTTATACAGCACTTGGACAACTCTTAAATGAATTGTCCCTAGAGGCCTTAGGAGCTAGGTCAGGATTATTAACCCCATTTTGTACACAGTGACGTAAGCTATTTTGTCACCTGGTAAGCTATTGAATTCATAATTTGATTGCTTTATTTAGAAATACTGGCTCATTTAATACAGATCATGTTGCATTAAAGATGACCTCTTTTTAAATGGACAGCTTCATATTTGGTCTTGACTTTGGTCAGTGATCTGGAACTAATAGTATTGTGATTTCTATAAGACCAAGAATTTCAGATTCTCAAGTTGAGAGGCTGATTTAGAGACTTGAGACTCCCAGAGCCATTTTGCTATTGATCAGGATTAGGCCACTCTGCGCAGAGACTGCTAGGGAGAAATCTGTATTGGTGGGCTTAGGTGTGATTGGGAGTTCTCCCAGGCCATAATTGAAATCTTGTTAGATTCCTCTGCTTTTTTGTTTTGTTTTGTTTTCTCTTTTCTTGCTCAGAAAGTTCCCTCTGACTTAAAAAGAAAAAATCAGTGTAAAAACTAAAGTGGAAAATAGGTGCTTGCAGGGACTTCCTTGGTGGCCCAGAGGTTAAGACTCCCTGCGTCTAATGCAGGAGGTGTGGGTTCGGTCCTTGGTCAGCCAACTAAGATCCCACCTGCCACAGGGCCAGTAGATAGAAAGATAATACCTAATGCCAGTTCTGAAGCTCTTTGGGAAATAAAATTTTTAAAAAGAAAGAAAAGAAAATTAGTGCTTGTATAGACAACTAAGAAATGGAGGCAAAAATTCTCATTAGGCAGTCTCGGGTGCCAATCAAAATTATGGGAAACAGAGTCAAAATCTCTAGAGTGGCATCAAAGTTGTATTTGGAACCCATTTAGTTTTGTTTCTATTGTGGTTCATTCCTTTCCAGAGCAGTATTATGAAAAGACAGCAAATTCAATTCAATGAGCATGGCAACTACTCAGGAAGTTGTGGGGAAAGATAAGAGTGAGGAGACTACTTGTGAATTCATGTCTGTATTGAGAAGAGACTAGAAAACCAGAGCAAAAAGAAAATTTTCAAACCAAAAGGGCTTGCCAGCTTTGAAAACTGATATCTAAGATAAAGAAAGAAGAAAGAAATGTCTAGTCTTTATCTGGATGTTTGAACGTTTTTCAGACCTCTTCTCATTTTATCTGTATAGTGAGATAGATTTAGTGCCAACAACAAATGATGTACAAATTATACTCATAATAGTTTAATGCATTCATTATCTTTACTGGCCCTAAATCTGATTTATTGCATTTTCATCCCTTTCTTTACAGTCTGACTTATTTGTAACATCTGCTAAGACTGTGAACTAGAGTTTTGATAACAATGGACAGCTTAATTGAGCATTTAAAACTTTGCCTTAAAAATTAGAATAATTTTGAACATGCAATTTAAAAGTTATTTTTAAATGTGTAGGGCCAACTCCAGTGTTCTTGCCTGGAGAATCCCAGGGACCAGGGAGCCTGGTGGGCTGCCATCTATGGGGTCGCACAGAGTCGGACATGACTGAAGTGACTTAGCAGCAGCAGCAGCAGCAGCAGCAGGGCCAAAGTGTAAATTGTTTGAATATAATTTTTTTTTAAGTGTTAGTCACTCAGTCGTGTCTGACTCTTTGAAACCCCATGGACTGTAGCTTTCCAGGCTCCTCTGTCCATGGAATTCTCCAGGCAAGAATACTGGAGTGGGTTGCCATTCCCTTATCCAGGGTATCTTCCCAACCCAGGGATCAAACCTGGATAATTACTAGCCTTTAAATCAAGTCAGATGAAACTTTAAGATATTTGTAAGGCTGTGTCCCTAAAGATGATAGATGTGGAGGCCTCTGCAAATAGTCTGTCGTTAGTTACTGGGACCTATAAAATCAAGGAGACTTTGGTAGTTTATAATAAAATGTGGATAAAGCATCTTTGGCAGCATTCTTCTGGCTGTTTACATTGCATTCTTATGGTAACTTAGGCAGAACAATGAATTGACAGATCTGAATTGTATCATGAGTTTGATGAAAAGGTGAACTGTGCACATCATATGGATCAAGTCTGTACACCTTTTCCGAACTTTGAGAGATAGTCTGGGATGAACTGTGTTGTTCTGGGGTCAGAGCAGCTCAGTGACACAATCACGAGTTTTATGGTTCCTTATTCCTGTTTTTTTCCAGAATTTGTAATGCAGAAATTTCTGTCACCTACTTACTGAATGTTTAAATCTGTGCAAATTAAAAGAGGAAGCATATGGCAAACCTGATTGTATACAAAAGGTAGAGTTTTTCCTTTTCCCTTGTATATGTGCTCTTAGCACCCAGCGTTATGCCAATCTGAATATTTTTCCCATTCAGCAGCATATATTAGCATTGACGACCATATTTTAAAGGAAGAAACACTGTGCGTTTGATTCTTTGTTCACGTCCATAAATATTAATTAAGCTAGGACAATATTTAGTTAACTGTCCCGTTTTCACTTTACATGTTAATGAAAGAGGCCAAGTAATCAGATTTTGTGAAGTTTAATACACTTCATTTCTTTTCATCAAATAGTTTCACTTGTCCCCCCGCAAAGTATCCACTTGAAACAGTGTTAATCAAGTGTGTGCAACTTAACTTGTCAGGCTTGCAAATTCAGGTGACTCACTTTTAATCAAATTCTACTTCATTAGTAGAGTATGCAGTAGAAATGTAAGAGACTCTATGTTTTGATCAACACAAAAGAATTAAAAAACAGAGGGCTGTTTCTAATTTCTCATCTGACCATGATGATCTTTGATATGTTAACCACTGCCTTTCATCTGAAAGCTTCAGAGCTTCACCTATTTTTGTAACTGTACAGGAATTCACTTGCTTTTGCCCTCATTTTCACTTTGCTGTTTTAAAATCGTTAAAGCAGCAAACTAAGTATTATTTCTAATGAAATCATTCCTTTCCTACCCTCAGCCTCATTAAAGTGCCTCTGGGGCTCCCCATGACGCTTGAGGTAAAGACTGAAGGATCTCCAGGGCTCCGCAGGGCTGGGCCTCTGCCTGCTTCTCCAGCCTCGCTGGAGCTACTCACCTTTGCCTCTGCTGTGCTCAGGCCACCCTTCTTCCCAGCTCCATTTCTTACATCCCAGCCCAGTCATTGTTTCCTTCAGGAAGACCAGCCTCCTTGACAAAGCCAGTTCCGTCACCACACACTAGGAGCCCCATGCAGCTCTGCACTGAAGACTTTAAAGAATTGTTATAAAATGGTTAATATGTTGTTCAGTAGAGTTCTGGGTGAAAAGGAAAAAAAAAAGAATTATTTTAGATTCATTTCTGTGATTATTTGATCCATATCTGTCTCCTGCAGTTGCCTAAAAGCTTCTTGAGGGCGAGAAGGGGTTTGGTTTGTGGATGTTTTCATTGTGTGTTCACCATTGTATCTCTGGTGCCCAGCATAGGACCTGGCAAGTCATAGCCATTTAACTAATATTTATTGAGGAGATGAATAAATAAATGCTCTATGATGGTAGAATTTTATTGTGTGCACTACTGTATCTTCAGTACTTAGAACAGTGTCTAGGGCATAGTAGTTGCTTATTAAATATTTGTTGAATAGATTACTGTTTGCCTGACTTTTCAAGGGCACAGAATATATTGATGAGAGAGTATAAGGTGTACTTTGAATTTTTTTCTGGCAACTATCCTATATTCATTAATTTAATGGAATTAGAAGGAAATCTATTTGTTGTTGTCTAGTTACTTGGTCATGTCCAGTTCTTTGCGACCCCAAGAACTATATGTCAGGCTCTTCTGTCCATGGGATTCTCCAGGCAAGAATACTAGAATACAAGAATACTTGCCACTTCCTTCTGCAGGGGATCCTCCCTACCCAGGGGTCGAGCCCATGTCTCCTGCAAGTCTCCTGCATTGCAGGGATTCTTTACCACTTAGCAACCAGGGAAGCTTATATATAATGTAAAAGTTACTATTTTTAAATGTGTAGTTCAGGGGTAATAAGCCCATTCCCATTGTATGACCATCACAATCATCTGTCTACAGAAGTTTTTCATCATCCCAGACTGAAGCTACCCATTAAACAAGTGGCTCCCCACACAGCCATGTGGTTTGATAAAACTTTTTAAATTTCCCTTGGAATCTTTTCTTCTCATCACTTCACATGGAAGTTTGGTATGTAAGATATAGAAAAGTGAACTGCTTTTGCTTCTAAAATAGAGTTGGGTGCCTCTGTTTCATTGCGTGTCTTGGTGGGTGGTAACATTATCTGGAGACTGTGTTCCAGGACAAGGATGCTTTGGAGAGACTGGGGAAGCAGGGACCATGCTGAGAGACACCTGCCCACCCATGGATAAGCACTCATCTCCCCTAGGTTAACATGGAATCATCTTGGTTTCCTCTTTTCTCTACAGACATACACACACACACACACACACACACACACACACATACACACACAGATATACACTTACTGTCACTCTCCTAAAACTGTGAGCTTCTTAAGAACTGGGATCATGTCTTAACTTGTCTGGATTCCTGGAGCTCTGTAATGTCTGTTGAAAGAGTTTGTATTCCACCCTGTGGATGAGAAACCTTCCCAGTTCTACTTTCTTCTAGGAAGGAAATGTGACAGCCTCACAAAGTGGCCTCTTTCCCTGTTGAACCATCTTTACCATATTGCCCATGGTGTGGCCCAGGGCCGCATCCCTCAGGTCTCCCTGGGGTGCCTATTACGAGAGTGGATTTCCATCCTTGCCTACAAAGAGTCAGATTCTCTCAAAACCTCTGTTTTCTTTTTTCAAGAAAGCTTAATTTGCTTTCAGTGGATCAGAGAGATGATAAATCTTAAAAGCCAAGGTTTTAACTCAGTACTTACTATACTGCTGTAGCCATTAAAAAAAAATTATTGAACTGTAGTTGATTTGCAGTGTTGTGTTGGTTTCTGCTGTACAACAAAGTGTATCAGTTATACATATACATATATCCACTCTTTCACATTCGTTTCCCATATAGGTCATTGCAGAGTTTTGAGAACTAGAAGAGCCCCTGTGCTATGCAGTAGGTCCTTATTAGTTATCTATTTTATATATTGTAGTCTGGATATGTCAGTCTCAACCTCCCAGTTTATCCCTCCCACCATTCCTCCCTGGTAACCATAAATTAGAAAAACTCTATTTTCAATCTTACCTATGTTCTAGGTACAGTGTTATTTTTTATACCATTACCTAAATCTTCTGTATTTGTTTGGTTTATATTCAGTGAAGCTGAGAAATAGTTTCTCACTATCTGTGATATAAAATTTTTAAGATTTTATGTTCATTGACATACATTGACAGTTCAGGCAGCCTCCTTTAAGCTTGTTCTTCCCTCAGTGAAGTAAACGGTTATTTTAATTGCCTTTAAGAGGACTTATTTAATATCCTTTAATCACTCTTGCCCTACTGCTCTGAATACAATAATATTATAAAATTAGATCTGTTCCTCTTAGGTTATAGACACAGAAAAGGGGCCAACGAGGGAACAGATTTAATGTAAAATTTCTGTTGTGTTCATGGCATGCCGACTCTATTAGATAGGGCAGAGCTAGCAGTTGTAACAAACCCTTGAAGGTAGAAACACGTTCCTTTCTAAAAAAAGTAGAGTTCCTTTCCAACTCCTGTCATAGTCCAGTGCTAGTAATATAGGCTATCTGCTGGGTAGGAAGGATCTCTGCTTGTCACCCTTCAGGGACCTCTGGTGACAGGGGCCAGGCTATGTGGCTTCCAAAGTCACAGTGGGTATTGACATCTAGCCAACAGCTGGAAGATAAGATGTGTGGTAAAGACACACTTGCTTCCTAAACATCTGGGCAAAGAAGTGATACATATTAGCTCTCTTATGTCTCAAGGTCTTGCCAGAATTCAAGGGGATCTGGAAATACAGACCCTGGACAGGAGCCTCTTCCACACAGCCCCTCTACCTGGCAGAGGGAACAGTGGCTCTTTGATGAACAGCTAGCATTACTGCCCACTGGATTTCTAGGTTTCCAGTTTTAGTTATTCCTCCTGGAAAACCATGAAATGTGGCATGTCCTAGGTACCATGAAATATTCCAATAATGTATGTATGTGACAGCCTGGTGGCCAGGGACACTGACAGGCAGTAAGATGGCACTTATCCACCATCAGTGTAATTTGCTTACTGTTGGTTGTTTGCACCAGTCTACAAGGTAGCAGGTGACAATGTCACTTAAAACAGGCAAAAGCTTCAGGGGATGGTCTGTCTTCAGTCTGTTTAATTTGATTTATCAGGTTTCATATCTCTGAAAAGCACATTGGTTCACCTGAGAGTTTCCCATCAGAATGGATCTCTGCCTCACTCTACCCTGACATTTAAGAGGTCATGGAGGTCCCAAGTCCAGGTGGCGCAGTGGTAATGAATGCATCTGCCAGTCCAGAAGGCGTCAGAGATTCAGGTTCAATCCCTGGGTCAAGAAGATCCCCTGGAGAGGAAGTGTCAACCCGCTCCAGTATTCTTGCCTGGAGAATCTCATGGACAGCAGAGCCTGTTGGGCCATAGTCTGTGGGGTCAGGAAGAATTGGACACGACTGAGTGAATAACACACACACACAAATCCAACAAGTTTATTGGTCTTGTAAGAGTAGGCTGAAGTTGACACTGAATTTGGAATTAGAAGTCCGGGCTCCGTGTCCCCATAACCCTTGCCAGCCAGGTTGGGATGGAGGTGGGCCCCTCTGGGTGCTGTCTTGTTGAGGTACTAGTTGGAGAACTTGCTTTATTTCAGACCATACTTTCTGCTTTTGGAATGTATTTTGTTTCATAGGCTACTGAAATGGGGAGAACTGGGTTTCAAGATGATTTTGGCTTTCTGCCATGTTGAACTGAATTTGGCTGCTGGATGGCAGGCACTCCCCAGAGAAACCAAAGATAAATGCCAAATTTAATAGGGTTGTTTATTTATCCTTTTCTCTCTGGTTAATAAGTATGACTGAGCCCCAGATTCAGTCCAAGGATCATGTCAAAAGCAGGAAGTTAAGAAAAGAAAGAAGAGTTTGGGTTTTAGTCCATGACTGATACAACTGAAGTTTCATTAAGACCAAAGATTAAAAATAACTTTGTAAATTACTATCATTTCCTAGTGATAAAAGCACAAAACGATTTTGCATGCAACTTAAATATGTAATAGTGCAGGCATATAAATATATTGTTATGTATAAAGTTTCCAGAATTGGTGTTCAGAAAAGTGTTTAACTGTATATTTTTCAGAGTGTAAACAGGAAATAATTGTCACAGTTGAAAATATAATTGGATTGAGAAGTCAAATGTTTGATATTTTGATGTAATCTGCCCCGAAGGGTAGATTATCATCCCTAAGACCAGTTTTTAGAAATCAACCTCACAGAAACCAAAGAGTAAGCATTTTTAATGACCTCACAGTTGTGCTGAAGAGTATAAACTAAGTGAGATTTCAAGTATTTTTCCTTGCTGATACTATTTCCTAACAGTGTTTGCAAAATAGATTTTTGCTTGTATTGAATGTTGTGAATTCTAATTTTAAAACAAATTATGCCAAAAATACCAATCCATATTCAATATATTTTGGAGCTAGTAGGAACTTTATTTTATTATTTTTCTATGAATGGCCAAAGCAAGTATCCACTTTCTTGAAATACTGAAAAGTTTTAATACTATACACCATTGAATTCATCTTTTTTTTTTTTTTTTTTGGTAATCATTTTATCTTGTGTACCTTGACCTTTGGATTTGTTACATTTTTCACCTAGATGTTATTCATCTTTCCTGAAGGCAACTTTTAAATTACATCAGATCTCATCTTGACCCTTTGACATAGAACTGGCTTTCCTTAATAGGATAAGTTGATTGTATTTTGGTTAAAAAAAATTAAATTGTTACTTTGTTATTGGAAAAATAATCCTTCACAGTGATGTATTACCCTATGTCATTGACCTAAATATGTGTCAGAGTGATGAAAGCCCACTGATACAGTTGTCAAAGCAAGAGTAATGAATGTAACAGGCATTCATTCTCTAGAAATGTTTGGCATAATTGCTGATATGGTAATACAGTTAATACAGTCTTTTGGTGATCTTTGCAAAGGTTTGAGGGTTTACGTCATCAGAGGGAGGTTTAAAATGAGGCAGTGCCCCTTTCAGTGGTATAGATAAGCAAGGATAAAATCATTTTCTCACATGATGCTTATGGGAAACCAAACCTGTGGGAAATTACATAGGTGTGCTTTTTTAGGGCATTTTACCTTGAATTGAATCATACTGAAAATAATGCAAACTTATCAAAAGAACCATATTTCTTTGCCTCCTTTTTAAAATCCATGTTCAGAACATCTTCTATACCATACCTAGTAGTATTTTCATACCTGCCCCTTTTGTGAGACACTAGAGAATCCCAGGGACAGAGGAGCCTGGTGGGCTGCTGTCTATGGGGTCACACAGAATCAGACATGACTGAAGTGACTTCAGTTCAGTTCAGTCACTCAGTCGTGTCCGACTCTGTGCGACCCCATGAATCGCAGCACACCAGGCCTCACTGTCCATAACCATCTCCCGGAGTTCACTCAGACTCCCGTCCATCAAGGCAGTGATGCCATCCAGCCACCTCATCCTCTGTCCCCCTTCTCCTCCTGCCCCCAATCCCTCCCAGCATCAGAGTCTTTTCCAATGAGTCAACTCTTCGCATGAGATGGCCAGAGTACTGGAGATTCAGCTTTAGCGTCATTCCTTCCAAAGAAATCCCAGGGCCGATCTCCTTCAGAATGGACTGGTTGGATCTCCTTGCAGTCCAAGGGACTCTCAAGAGTCTTCTCCAACACCACAGTTCAAAAGCATCAATTCTTCGGCACTCAGCCTTCTTCACAGTCCAACTCTCACATCCTTACATGACCACTGGAAAAACCATAGCCTTGACTAGACAGACCTTCGTTGGCAAAGTAATGTCTCTGCTTTTGAATATGCTACCTAGGTTGATCATAACTTTTCTTCCAAGGAGTAAGCGTCTTTTAATTTCATGGCTGCAGTCACCATCTGCAGTGATTTTGGAGCCCCCCAAAATAAAGTCTGACACTGTTTCCACTGTTTCCCCATCTATTTCCCATGTAGTGATGGGACCAGATGCCATGATCTTCGTTTTCTGAATGTTGAGCTTTAAGCCAACTTTTTCACTCTCTTTCACTTTCATCAAGAGGCTCTTTAGTTCCTCTTCTCTTGCAGTGACTTAGCAGCAGTAATTAAAAGCATTCCTGGAAGAGAGGCATAGAAACACTAGTGCAGTAGGTGTTGCTGGCCGCTGGAAAGCTTAGTCCAGCTGTGTTGAACAGGGGGCAGGGTGGAGGGCAGTACCCAGCTCAGGACCTCAGGGACTTCTGTCTGACAGCAGCTGAGTTCTCACCGTTTGTCCTTCAGTAGATTTTAACCCTGTGGACCATCCTTTTCCCTTCCTGACCCTCTTCATTCTCAGCTTCTTTGATGCCATCCTCTCGGTCTGACCACTCTTTCTGAGAATTTCCTGCCCTCTCAGTTCCATCTCAGTAGCATCCCCACTGCAAGTTTATCCTGCCCTCTCTCAAAAGCTGTAGGAAAAAGTAGAAAAAGCAGGAGCCTGGGATTCAGATGGATTCACTTGTGCTCCGAGTGAATGCCAGTTGTGTGACAGGCAACTTCTCTTAACTTCTCTTCTTTGTGCTTCTTTGAGTTTTCTGCCCCTGTGTCCAAGCAGTAATGATGCTTCTAGAATTGGTGTATCACCTGTGCATCTGGGACATAGTATAGCCTGTTCCATGTTAGTTCTCTCAGCTCTTCCAGGTAAAAATTATAGTAAAACCAATTTTATTGACCTGTGGCTTTAATGGACTCACTCCCCAATATTTAACTGTAGCCTCTAGTGATCTGTAATATAGATTTTTCAATAGCAGCCCCCCAGCAATGTGACGTTAGTGTTTCAGACACAATGAGGGTGCCAAATAGGTGGGGCAAAGAGACTTTTAAAGGGCTTAGATCAGCAAGCTCAAGCACTCTCTAAGTTTCTGTTGATTTCACCATACAGAGAAATTTGTTTTAGAAGAAACTTTAAGAACAGTCTACCTTAAGAAGAACAGTCTACCTTTTGAGTTGCATACCCACCTTACCATGATTATTCGGAGATAAAGGATTGTGGGTTATTTTGGTCAGTGGACCCAAGAATGCTTACCTTCTGCTCCCTATGAGATTCCCTAATGCTTACCTTCTGCTTGTAGAAGACATTGCCAAAGCAAGAGGAAATGCACTTGCATGAGCAGCTGAAGCCTTGGTCTTGAATCCCAGGGCAGAGCTGTTACTCTAGGCTGGAAGAGGTGACAGGCTCCTTTCCTCTGGATGAGTAATGACCTGGAAGCAGTGCCCTCCATTAGGCAGGGTCTGAGTCCCTTAAGCGCAAACCAGTGTCAGATACCAGCACTGCAATGTGAGGATACCAGTAAATCAAGGCTCACATATCGTAACAGAAAGAAAGGTCACAGGAGGGCTCTCCCTAGTGTCACACCTGGCACTGGGCTACCCCACCTGCCCCCGGGCAGGACCAGAAGCAGGGCTGAGTTGTTCTAGGGGAGAGCACTGCGGAAAGATGCAGAGAAGGCTGGGTGGAGGGGAGAGAAGTGAGACCCCACATGCATGCTGACCTGATGGAGCTCCCCTTCTAAAGATGCACTCACGTATTAGGACGATGAAGTCACAAAATCTGTCCATTAATTAAAGATCATTATTTCTTGCAATAATATCAAATGTCATGGCCAAATCAGTGTTCTTACCCCTAAACCAGTGTTCCATCAGTGTGTCCTGATTCACCTTAGGGTTGGGCTTTGGGAGGATGCCCCCAGAAGCCAAAAATCTTTGTTGGTGACTGAAACATTCCCCACAGTAGCCTCCCTTTCCAGTCTCTACCCTCCTAGACAGTTACCACACTGCTGTTAACTGTTCTTTCCTCTTGCCTAAAACCTTCAGCAGGACTGCATTGTACTCAGGTTCAAGCTTAGACTTGTCAGTTGGTCGGTGCTAAAGGTCCCTTGCTCTCTGGTACCATATGACCTCTGTAGCCTCCCCTCTCGGCCGTATTCCCTGCCTCCCACCATCACTGTGCCTGTTGTTCTCTTGCTCTGCTAGTGGGGACATAACACCTTCTTGGTCATTGCTATTCCNTCAGGTTCAAGCTTAGACTTGTCAGTTGGTCGGTGCTAAAGGTCCCTTGCTCTCTGGTACCATATGACCTCTGTAGCCTCCCCTCTCGGCCGTATTCCCTGCCTCCCACCATCACTGTGCCTGTTGTTCTCTTGCTCTGCTAGTGGGGACATAACACCTTCTTGGTCATTGCTATTCCTTCCCTCTACCGAGAATGCCCTCTCTACCCATCTTTAAGTGTTATGTCCTGTGGAAACCTTTCCTTGATGCCTCCTTGTAGAATCAGTTGTTCTTTCATGCTTTCATTGTTGTAGTTCAGTCGCTTAGTGGTGTCTGATTCTTTGTGACCCTATGGACTGCAGCACACCAGGCTTCCCTGTCCTTCACCATTTCCTGCAGCTTGCTCAGACTCATATCCATTGAGTCGGTGATGCCATCGAACCATCTCATCCTCTATCTCCCCTTCTCTTCTTGCCTTCAGTCTTTCCCAGCATCAAGGTCTTTTCTAATGGGTCAGCTCTTCACATCAGGTGGCCAAAGTATTGGAGCTTCAGCTTCAACATCAGTCCTTCCAATGAATATTCAGGGTTGATTTCCATTAGGATTGACTGATTTGATCTCCTTGCAGTCCAAGGGATTCTCAAAAGTCTGTGGTTTCATAGTATGTTCTATAAATATTGCATTTTATGGTGGCTGATGGTAGTTCTGGTTTTCCCATCAGTATATGGACTAAGATCCCTCATGTATGAAACATGTCATATTTAATTCTTATCTTATTTATATTTATCCAGTCTTTTGACAGATCCATATCAAATATTCAATATATTTGGCTGAATTATTATTATAGACATAGCTTCAAATACTTATAGACTCTTTCCTACACACTTGTAGAGATTTTATAAGTGGGAACTAAATGACAAAGAAAGAAAACCTCGTCTATCCTAATATTGATTTTAATTTCAAGAAAGAATTACTAACCTCTGCACCATTAGCATTTTGTCCTGATAAAATACCACTGCATCAGAGCCAATGAAAATCAAATGAGTGGTTTTACATGTAATTAAGATAAAGCTTTTTGCAGTTCAACACAGAAGATATTTTATAACACGCGCCGAAACTACAACATCCGAGATGATGACACATCTTTTTATTTTGGTCAGAGAATCATTTTGCGATTCATAGTTGTCTTCAAATGTGAGTTAAGCCAGGAATTCCTGAATTGACACTTGTTTCTCTTCTCTGAAAGGTTTTTCAGAGGTTGATAGTATGACTTCTGTTTTCAAAAGTCCAAAGTCCAAAAAGCCACAGATTCTCTTTTAGAAAACCATGGATGTCCCTGAATTGCTTGTCTTAAAAAGAGAGAGAGAGACCTAATGTACTCAGCTGTGATTGTTCTCCTCCCGTCTGCACTGTCCTTTGCTGGCTACTTCTCAGCTGGAATATTTGCAAAGGGAACATTGGGAACGTTCAGGATGAGGAGAGGAGACTTGAGGACGGTCAGGCTCTGACTTGTCCATAGCTGGCCCTTTGTCAAAGCCCAGGTGGGTCTTCTCTGCTCTGGACTGCTCCTGTCATCTCTTTATGACCCGCTTTGATTCTGGCAGCTTAGGAATTTAAAGTGTAGCCAGCTACCCAGATGATTCTGATGCTCATAAAGTTTGAGGCTTGCTGATTAGTAGGTGCTCTTATATTCTCTAAAACTTACTACAGACAAAAGCGGAGGCCCAGAAAGTGGTACCCTATTCAGTCACGCAGCTCATATTGTGACCCAGGTGGTAAAGAATCCACCTGCATTGTGGGAGACTCAGGATCAGGAAGATCCCCTGGAGAAGGGAGTGGCAACCCACTCCAGTATGCTTGCCTGGAGAATTCCATGGACAGAGAAGCCTGGAGGGCTACTGTCCATGGGGTTGCAAAGAGTCGAACATGACTGAGTGACTAACATGACTAACACTTGAGATCTTGAGGCCTTTCAAACATAGAAGATTTCCTACTCTACTAAATAAAACATTTCAGTCATCATCATCCCACAACAAAGAAGTATTGCAGCCACACTGTATGCGTGCGTTTTCCATATCCCCTCCATTCCCGTAAACTGAAAAGGCACAGACATGATGCTTTCGATTGGGATCCATTGAGCGTATGGTCACCAGAGTTTTGGTCACTTCCCTGATTTCACTTTTGATTGAAACCAGCAAAGATGTGTTTTGGCAAATATATACATAATTTGTCTTTCCATGCAGGGCTCCCCCTGTAATTGTGTTTCCCATCAGGGAGTCAGTTGGAGTTAACGTATTGACAGTCTGTGGTGATGGACGACAAATGTCTTGTTAACATTCTCCCCACTCTTAACCCACAGAGGAATGCTAAGAAGACTTTTGGTTTAAAGAAGTCAAAGGAAGAACAATTTCTTCAGATAGGAAGATCTTCTTCAAAGGTAGGAGTTTATCTTCTGAAAGGTTTAAATGGGTTACTGGTTCAAAAAGGGAATTATACCATAAAATGATGTGATTGTGTAATATTATTGCCATACTGAACACTGTCCATCCAGAGAGGATGATGAAAAACAGAGAGTAGGGATATGGCTGCAAAGACATGAATCATACTGCACGTCAAAGAAATGGATCAAATACACAAGGAAGAAAACCAGCCCTTTGCCTCCTTTCACAGTAATAAGATTTTTGTGTTACTAAATCATGATTCATATCAAGTTGAGAAAGTAGACAGCAGAATAAAAGCACTGCTGGTAAATGATATGTTTCTGATGGAATTAAAGACTTAAAAGGAATTATTTATAAGAAAAGTTTTCTTTTTGATGCAGTCATCTATCAAAAATCTGAGAACATATTATTCATACGTGATTTTTGTGTGTCTCACCGTGAAGTCCAAATAATACCAAAGTCTGCTTATAAAGTTGTAATGTGGGACTTCCCTGGTGATTCAGTGGTTAAGACTTCACCTCCTAGTGCAGGCGGTATGGGTTCAGTCCCTGGTCATGGAACTAGGGTTCAATCCCTGGTCAGGGAACTAAGATCCCACAAGCCTCATAGCCAAAATACCAAGCATAAAACAGAAACAACATTGTTAACAAATTCAACAAAGGCTTTAAAAAGGGTCTACATCAAAAAAAATCTTAAAAAAAAATTTTAATATTACTTTGATACTCTTTCTGCTTTGTAAATCTCTCTCCCACCCACACTGCTCACNAGATGATTCTGATGCTCATAAAGTTTGAGGCTTGCTGATTAGTAGGTGCTCTTATATTCTCTAAAACTTACTACAGACAAAAGCGGAGGCCCAGAAAGTGGTACCCTATTCAGTCACGCAGCTCATATTGTGACCCAGGTGGTAAAGAATCCGCCTGCATTGTGGGAGACTCAGGATCAGGAAGATCCCCTGGAGAAGGGAGTGGCAACCCACTCCAGTATGCTTGCCTGGAGAATTCCATGGACAGAGAAGCCTGGAGGGCTACTGTCCATGGGGTTGCAAAGAGTCGAACATGACTGAGTGACTAACATGACTAACACTTGAGATCTTGAGGCCTTTCAAACATAGAAGATTTCCTACTCTACTAAATAAAACATTTCAGTCATCATCATCCCACAACAAAGAAGTATTGCAGCCACACTGTATGCGTGCGTTTTCCATATCCCCTCCATTCCCGTAAACTGAAAAGGCACAGACATGATGCTTTCGATTGGGATCCATTGAGCGTATGGTCACCAGAGTTTTGGTCACTTCCCTGATTTCACTTTTGATTGAAACCAGCAAAGATGTGTTTTGGCAAATATATACATAATTTGTCTTTCCATGCAGGGCTCCCCCTGTAATTGTGTTTCCCATCAGGGAGTCAGTTGGAGTTAACGTATTGACAGTCTGTGGTGATGGACGACAAATGTCTTGTTAACATTCTCCCCACTCTTAACCCACAGAGGAATGCTAAGAAGACTTTTGGTTTAAAGAAGTCAAAGGAAGAACAATTTCTTCAGATAGGAAGATCTTCTTCAAAGGTAGGAGTTTATCTTCTGAAAGGTTTAAATGGGTTACTGGTTCAAAAAGGGAATTATACCATAAAATGATGTGATTGTGTAATATTATTGCCATACTGAACACTGTCCATCCAGAGAGGATGATGAAAAACAGAGAGTAGGGATATGGCTGCAAAGACATGAATCATACTGCACGTCAAAGAAATGGATCAAATACACAAGGAAGAAAACCAGCCCTTTGCCTCCTTTCACAGTAATAAGATTTTTGTGTTACTAAATCATGATTCATATCAAGTTGAGAAAGTAGACAGCAGAATAAAAGCACTGCTGGTAAATGATATGTTTCTGATGGAATTAAAGACTTAAAAGGAATTATTTATAAGAAAAGTTTTCTTTTTGATGCAGTCATCTATCAAAAATCTGAGAACATATTATTCATACGTGATTTTTGTGTGTCTCACCGTGAAGTCCAAATAATACCAAAGTCTGCTTATAAAGTTGTAATGTGGGACTTCCCTGGTGATTCAGTGGTTAAGACTTCACCTCCTAGTGCAGGCGGTATGGGTTCAGTCCCTGGTCATGGAACTAGGGTTCAATCCCTGGTCAGGGAACTAAGATCCCACATGCCTCATAGCCAAAATACCAAGCATAAAACAGAAACAACATTGTTAACAAATTCAACAAAGGCTTTAAAAAGGGTCTACATCAAAAAAAATCTTAAAAAAAAATTTTAATATTACTTTGATACTCTTTCTGCTTTGTAAATCTCTCTCCCACCCACACTGCTCACTTCAGTCTGATTTATATCATTTAGAATTATCAGTTCTAGAACTGACTGTGCCAGGCCAATGATGCCTTCTTCTCAAAGGCCATTGAATTTGATGAAAAATGTCTTATTTAATGATCTGGAACACAGTTCAGAGAACTGTACCTCACCCAATAATAGCTTTCTTAAGGGATTTCTGAGAGTGTGATTGTTCAGCGTTTAGTTCTCTACCTCATAGGTTTTATTTAACAAACAAACTCCCATGGAATTTATGAATATTGTATGCAAGAGTTTGAGGTTGTAAAATTTTCCAAGATACTGTCCCTTGTCCTTGAGAAGTCTGAAATTGATTCATCCATATATCATTTGTATTTCAGAGGAAATGATTCGTGCCTCCATTGAATTTGCTTCCATTGTATTTTCAGACTAAATACATGTGACTAATTAGTTTTTGTGATGTTTCAGAAGCCCACCAGAAATTCCCAGATCAGTAGCCTGAAAATTAAGAAGGTTGCTTTGCGAATCAAATAACACAGGTTTTGTTCTGCCTAGAGAGTTCTCAAAACGTGAAAATTAGTAAGAACTAGTAACATTGCTGAGTTAGGTAACTATGAACAATATCAAAAAGGCTTAATTTTGTAGAAATCACCCTTTTAATGGGAAGCTCCCTCATTAATGTAAACTGACTCATTTTATAAAGTTTTGATATACCTGGACACACCCCCTCCAATGACTGTCTATATTTCATAAAATAAAGACACCTGCCAGGTGAGGTTGACTGTCTATATTTCATAAAATAAAGACACCTGCCAGGTGAGGTTGACTGTCTATATTTCATAAAATAAAGACACCTGCCAGGTAAGGCGGTGTAAGAGACCTCTCCATTCTGGCAGGGACATGGAAGGAAGTCTGCTTACACTGAATCGCAGTTGTTAGAAACTAGGAATTTGCGGTAATGGTGGTTACTGTCCCCTTTCCACATCCTTAGACAGCAATATCATAGAAATGAGTATCGCTTCCACAGGACTCTTAGGCCAGCACAGCTTTTTACTAAAAGAGAGGGCTTGTGCACAAAGGAGAAGGGGGGGAGAAGTACCAGCTCCCTGAGTAGAAGGGGCGAGTTGGTTTTATAACGAGAGAGGGAGGGCTTGTCTCATTATCACTGATAATTTCCAGAAATGGTCAGACTTCTTGATCAGCAGCAGGTGGCTCCATGGTGGCTATCAGGTGTAGGGTGTACTTCTGTGAGGAGAAAGGAGTGTGTGAGAATATCCTGCAAGAAAGCACTGGAACAGATAAGGTTTAAGTTTATAGTTGAGTCTGATGGCAATTAGCTATACTTGTGAGTGTAACAGAGGTAAAATTTACTCCAGCGAGCCTGGTTTATGTCTCTGGGCCTAAGGCCCCACGAGCCTTTGTTCTTTAGCTTCCAAGGCCTATTTCGCCCAAAGCTGATATTGGTCCTTTTCCAAAATGGCTGCACTCTTGTCTTCATGTCTCAGTAGGAAGTGGCCTACCAATAAAACACCAGCACCAGCAGTAAGCTCTGGGCAGGTTCTTCTGTAAATAACATACTGTGTGATACTTAGGAGAGGTAGAAAGACCACAAGGCCAGGAGTTTGTTGGTAAATGGTGATTTCCAGTAAAAGGGGGAAATATGCAGAGATGAGGCGAACAGAAGGGCTGCCAGGAAGGACTGCCTTGTGCCCTTGTAAGGTGTTAGTGGGCTCAGTAAGATGGTTCCCAGGGAAGTTTTCCTGGCTGGTTACGTTATTTTCTCATTCATTCCATGCAGGAGAGTAACTTGACTTCAAAACTCTGTCTTTTAGACAGAGTTTAAAGTTCACATTCTACCTTTTGCAGGACATTCTTCTCAGAGATCTTCTTGGCTGCTCATTTGTCAGCTGACAGCAGTGAACCTTTTAGTCATCAGCACTATTAGAGCCACGAAAATATCTCGCTTTATCTTTGTGGAGGATTTAATCTGGTGGAAACTAAATGCTGTGTGTCTTCCCATGTCTTTCCCTTGCCTCACAAAGACTCCCTGAAACTTCCCAAAACTCTAAAGCACACTTGTATTCAGAATGTCCCCAGGCTATTCAAGAATTCGGCCTCTGACATTAGAACAGAAAGTGTTTTTGTAGCTACTTCGAGTTTTCAATAGCCTTTCCCACGTCCACCAGTGGGCTGTGGTATCCAAAGGACGTGGGCAGTCAGAGCCATGGTTCCTGAAGCCCCACCCCTCCCTCACCTCACATCCCTCTCCCCACTCCCCTCTCTGCCCAAGTCTGGTTGCTTATAAAAATTGCATTTGCGTTCATCATAACGTCAATGAATGAGTTCTCTGCAAGGAAGATCTGCCTTCTACCTGGCTTGAAAATTTTGAGCTAAAATGCAGGACAGTTAGTGGTGGAATTTCAATAAGCAACCACAATTGCAAAGGAAATAACCCCTAAATCACTCTGAATATTGGTTTTCTGCCCTGGCTGCGTTTGTAGAAGTTTGGTCCTGATCAAAACCATAATGAATCTGAAGAAGGATTACTCTCATGCTATGCCTTATGGCATGTTCCTTCTGGGTAAGCAGCAGAAGAGGAAAAATCTGACAGGTTATTGGAATTATTAAATGATTGTTTTGGTTGATGGTTTGGAACTTGTTCTTTCCCTTGGACTCATGGTACTAACTTTTTAAAATGATGTAGATGTCTTGGGAGAATGGTAGTTATATTCTGAGTAAATAATAATAAAACTGATAACAATAAAAAGACTTTATCTTATAATTAAGTTGACCTATAAATGTGAATCAATATTTACTTGCAGAGTCCAGCTGGTAGTACTGTTTTTGATACTATCCAACAGTAAAAAGATCCATCAGGATTTTGTCCTCCAGAGTCATTTTAAGGCTGATAAGTTTCATTTCCTATTTACTTGATGCCAGACAAACCTAGGAGACAAACATCATCCACAAAAGGAATACTTGCCTATGAAACTAGAGATGAAACCTCATTAATAAAGCAGTTACCCTGGGAAGCCCAGAATTTACCAAAGCCAAGTGCCTGTATGCTAAGTCACTTTAGTCGTGTCCTATTCTTTGTGACCCCATGGACTGTAGCCCTCCAGGTTCCTCGGTCCATGGGATTCTCTAGGCAAGAGCACTAGAGTGGGTTCCCATTTCCTCCTCTAGGGGATCTTCTGGACCCAGTGATCAAACCTAAGTCTCTTGCACTGGCAAACTGATTCTTTATCACTGAGCCACCTGGGAAGACCACCAAAGCCAAGTTCAGTTCAGTCGCTGAGTCGTGTCCAACTCTTTGCGACCCCATGAACCGCAGCACACCAGGCCTCCCTGTCCATCATCAGCTCCCGGAATTTACCCAAACTCATGTCCATTGAGTCAGTGATGCCATCTAACCATCTCATCCTCTGTTGTCCCCTTCTCCTCCTGCCCTCAATCCCTCCCAGCATCAGAGTCTTTTCCAATGAGTCAAGTCTTCACATGAGATGGCCAAAGTATTGGAGTTTCAGCTTCAACATCAGTNTGGAAATTCACATGGATATTGCCGCTGTGCGTTCGTTAGCAAGCACAGTTAAACAATGGGGCATGCCAGCCGATGTGGCTCTGTTGATTAATGCATTCCTTGAATGTGTTGATTAATGTGTTCCTGCAATGCCTCCTGAAGCTGAGAATGCACCTGAGGCACACGGGATGTGCCTTGTCTCTGGTTCTTCGTTGCCCACATGGGCTCATTTGCACATGGGTCTTCTGAGTATGTGGTTCACACCCGCACCTTTGTAAATAAAACCACAGATCTAGCAGATTTTTCTTTTGCAGGAATATTCTCTGGTAGATGTGTTGTATGTTAAATCTAGCAGGGATTCTATAAGCCATGAAATTTATAGAAAGACTAGCTGTCCAGCTAAGTGTAAACCTTGGATACCATCCATCTTGTGGGTGATCCTGTCCTGACTTTGAGTTTTGTTCTTCTCAACGTTTTTGTAAAGAAAAAAAAAGCAGAAAATACTTCGGGAGTGCAGCTTTCACTTGAATAATACAGGAAGAGCTATGCAGATAGACTGCCCGTTAGACATTTGGTGAGCTTGGCATCTCGATTGGAAATCTGCTCTTCCCAGAGGCAGGGATTCCCATCAACCCAGCCAGGGTAATTCCGTTTCCACTTGGCTTCATTCAGGGTTGTGACATTTCTCCCAGTATTATGAATTCCCATTAAACCACATAATTTTTGCATAGCTCGTTTCCAAAAAGGCTCATCTTGATGGGGTTTTGCTTGGCTGATGGTTTGACAGAGATACATTTTTGAGAGTTTTTGTTTACTATCTTGTACTTGTCACGTGAGTCATAAAAATTCTATTGCCACTTCTAAAACTTCCCTGACTCCAGAATCTTCAGGAATATGGCAAAAATGATGAGAAAGCCATGTTAAAAACTAGTGAGGAAGGTCTGAACATAAGAGAAGTGATTCAGTGGTAGTGGTTTCATGGTGTTGCCCCTCTGTATTGAGGCTGCAACTGTAACAGTATACCAGCAAGGCTATTCAGAAAAACTAATATTTTTTTTCTTAAAAAAGTGAAAAGTTCACTCTGAAGAAGAAGGAACTTTAATATATTAGGGAATTCATGTATGTAACTATTATATAAAAAGATAGTGGAATCACCAAAATCCTATTTAACAACTGGTATGAAATTAAGGGTGAAGAGTGATATTCTTATATTTTCAAGAACAGGACTTGAGTGAAGATTATTTAATTCCATGTAGAAGACTTAGCAGTGATGAGACCATTGAAAGATCTACTTTGGAATGTTCATAGAATACATGACTTCTGTTATTTGATGAATGATATCTAAACCCCCAATTTACAATTACTTAAAAATGCTTAATGTTATGTGTGCCTCACAAGGAATACTTATGGGGAAAAAAAGTAAAATATTGAATTATTTTCTTGGCATGCACACATAAGCTACTCCCTTGGAACCTGAGATACACAGAAATATACATTTAAATCATTGTAATGCGTATTTGATATGGAAGGCGTATTTGGGGAAACTCATTTGATTTTTAGAGAATCTCTAATGATATGATATGTTTAAAAGAGAAATGCACCAAAATAACAGCTTAAGAGAGAGTTCACATTTGTGATTAGACATGCATTTTCCTGGTTAGCTTAAATTCTGCAAGAATTGAAGGGGTAAACAAAGAGAAGCGGCGAACATGATTAATCCGTTTTTCTGCAAAGCTTTTGATACTGTACTGAATAAAAGCCTTGCTGACAGAAGCTGTTAGCCCAGTGAAGAAAAGGCCATAGGAACAGGTTATGAAAGGAGAGGGAGGAAGGCAGAGAACAATCCACATGGGGAGGGAGCACAGAGAAAACGGATCCTGCAAATTCTTATTTATTTTTTTGTCAGTAAGCATAGAGAACATGGCCTTAATGTAGTTTCTTAACTGGTTTTGTTCCCTGGGGCAAAGAAATCTGGGAAATAGAAAGAATTTGACAAATATAGCTAGACAGAGCTACCATATTCAAATTCTTCAAATGACCTGGAAAACGTATTGGTCTAAGTTCCTGTATTTCTTCATTATGTAATATTTCTCTCTTGGAGAGAATTCAACTATAGATATGCTTTCTTTATTATAAAAAAGGTCTTCAAATTGATTTATTGTGCAAAATAATAGGAATCTTTCTTACCTAGAGGAGTAGGAAAAAATAAACATATCTTAGCCTCTGGCACCATCCTCGGTACTGAGTTCATGCTCTGTAAATATTTGTAGAGTTGAATGGATTCTTGTTATATACCAAAACCGGAAGTCATCCCTAGAGCGAACTTCACTCCAAATTTTCTCTCTGGGTCTCTCCGTGTGTTGCTGATAGTAGTTGGCTACCTGGAGCAGCTTTATAGCAAATACATGAAATAAAATTTTCACTTTTCTGAAAAACAAACCAACAAAAAACCTTTGGACACTAGGGTTTTTCATCTGTAGAGCGACCCCGAAGTTCAATGAGGAAGCAGATTTCAACTGTCTGTCTTACAGTGGACTTGCTGAATCTGTCATTTTTATTATTGAAATGTAGGTGACTTGATTCAATACACACAGAAGAAACATGGAAAGATATAAAGGGGAAGCAATGGGAAAACTTTTTTATACAACAGATTTCCCTCAACTGATGGTCAGACACAACTTTGCACAAGTAGTGTGCAATCACCACTGAATGACTCATGACACGGCCGCCCATACGTGAACCTAGAATTTCACCAGTATTTCTCCAATAAATTAAGTTTATTCTGAAGTTATTTGGGTTTCATTAATACAAATGAAATACTAACTTATGAGACCTATGTTTAGTGCCTGTAGGATAACCATCTTTATTATTAAAGATTATTGATCGTTTCTTATGTATAGGGAGTTGTGAGTTCTGAAAATGTAGTCTGTATTGTCGCAGAGTCAGACATGACTGAGCAACTGAACTGACTGATTGTAAGATATGACTCTGGCCCTTCCCCGGCTCATACACTTTAGTGACATGCATATAAATCAACCACTCACGTACACATGTATGTACTAGGTATGCATGTGTAAAGAAAGCATGGAGTAGCATTAAATGAGTTTGAAATGTGTGAAATAGGCTGTTAAATGTGTGAAATAGGCTGAAAGTGTCCTGGGAGTTCAAAGGAGTGGTGACCTCTACATACTGAGAGGCTGACTAAGGTTTATGGATGTTTTGAACTTGAACTGATCATTGAAGGAAGAATGATTCTGAAACTAGTTCGGAAACACTAAGTTGAAAATGGTAGACATTACAGTGGGGGAAATGGCAGTCTTGAGGGGGACGGGAGATAAGCATGGCAATTTGCACAGCCAAAGGACGAAATAAGTTAACCAATTTAATGCAGAAAGTAGACCTAAGATGTGGTTGAAAGTGGCTTTGGAGAGCTATTTGTCCCTTTCTTTTTTTTAATGAATGCATAAATATTTATTCATTCATTCATGAGCTGCTGTGTTTCAGACATACTCAGGGGCAGGCAAGCTATACTATACATGACAAGTATATAGCACACTTATTGTAATATAGTGTAACTAGTCCCAAAAGGATAAAAATAAGATAAGGAGATCTAACCAGTCCATTCTGAAGGAGATCGGCCCTGGGATTTCTTTGGAAGGAATGATGCTAAAGCTGAAGCTCCAGTACTTTGGCCACCTCATGCGAAGAGTTGACTCATTGGAAAAGACTCTGATGCTGGGAGGGATTGGGGGCAGGAGGAGAAGGGGACGACCGATGATGAGATGGCTGGATGGCATCACTGACTTGATGGACGTGAGTCTGAGTGAACTCCAGGAGTTGGTGATGGACAGGGAGGCCTGGCGTGCTGGGATTCATGGGGTCGCAAAGAGTCGGACACGACTGAGCGACTGAACTGAACTGTATGTATATGTATGTATATATATATATATGTATGTATGTATGTATGTATATACATACATATATATATATCTTTACTTGAGTGTATATGTACATATAAAGGTATACAGTGATGTAAAGGCAGATGTGACAACTCTGCATGATGGCATCAGGAAAATCCTTGAAAAGGAACATCAAAGTTGAGTAGATGTTTTCTAGGCAGACGTGGAGAAGGACATTCCAAGGAGAGTAGGTACCACTAGAAGCCTGGTGGTGAGTACATTTGGAATGCTTGGTTTGGTTGAAGGTGGGGAAGTTGGAGGCGCCATGAAGGCCGATGGGAGCCAGGAGTTTCGGGTAGGTTGTGGGATTCCACTTAAGGATTTGGAGTAAGGGAGTCACATGTTTAGATCTTAGTTTATAGTAAGTGGCTTCCCTGGTGGCTAGACGGTAAAGCGTCTGCCTGCAATGCGGGAGACCCGGGTTTAATCGCTGGGTTGGGAAGATCCCCTGGAGAAGGAAATGGCAACCCACTCCAGTACTCATGCCTGGATAATCCCATGGACAGAGGAGCCTGGTAGGTTACAGTCCATGGGGTCGCAAAGAGTTGGACACAACTGAGCAACTTCACTTTACAATAAGTACCCGGTCAACTGTATATAGAAAAGACAGGTGATGTTGAAAGCTGGAAACTAGTAAGAGGTGAGAAGTGAGAAGAAGCTAGAGAGCCTGACCCAGGGTCCTAGCAGAGGAGACAGATTATGGTATATTTGAGTGGACCTGTCCAACAAAGGAATGAAGAAATGAGGAAAAGCAAGTCCTGACTTCTGGCTTTAGTGACTGGGTGATGGCAGTGCTACTGACCAGAATAGAAAATACAGATGAGAATGGAAGATAGATGATTCCATTGTGATTGTATTGCATCTGAAATGTGTCTGATGGTAAATATACTGTATTGAGTTTGAATTGTGTTCAATTATGAATCCATTAAGTTCATGAGTGAGAAGTGGTGTGACCACCATTGTTTCAAGAAGGTTAATTTGGCATCGGAACTTTAGGAGAATTTAATGAAAGCAAATTGAAGGTGAGGAAAGCCATTAGTAAAGTCTCCGTGTTAGATGCATGAGAACTGAGATCCCCAAATGAGGAGAGGGGCTGTGGGCTGGTGAGTAGAGAACAGTAGGTGCTGCAGAATGGCAGCCCCTTGCCTTTCATGGTTTGGATTAAATGTAGTGGAGTTTTTGTCCCAAGATTCCATGAAGACAGTCTTAACTGAGCCGTTTCTGCCCTAGATGAGGCACAGCCCTGGGCCTCAGAGGGCTGGCAGCAGCGATACCTGATCTTCCCAGGCTGTCCTCAGAATGAGTACACTGTTTTTTGAAGAAAGAACATGGGTAGTTGCCCATGGGCCACATGTGAGGAGAATTAACACCATTAATCACTACCAAGAGATGAACTGGCCATAGAAACCAAAAGGTCAAAAACTCTTATTAACCCTCAGACCTAGAATGTACACAACTTAGACTGAAATGACTTTCTCAAAGACTGATCTGGATAAAGAAAATTTTGCCAAGGGCAAAAATGAAGGAAAACTGTGCATAGCATTCCCCAGGGTCACTGGAAACAGTTCTGAAGCAGTAACATGGGATAATATGTCATTATTACTGAGCATACAGATTTGAGTCCAGTATCAGGGGAAAGAGTTCCTCGGTTTTGTTCCCATTGTTGTTATGTTCATGACGTTTATTTGTTTCATTCTCTTTTGTCTTGTCCTGTGGTCACTGTTTGTAAAGAGTGACCACTTAGACACATGCCAAATGATTGAGATGGTATTTACATGAAATATTTCCATTTTTAATAATTCTTTCTGATTTCCTGATGAAAGGCAACTTAACCCTGGGGCATGTATTAAGATGAATCACAAGTCTCGGAAATACTGTCCTAATGTGATGCATTGGCTACAGAGGGAATTCACGTGTACTTATGGACACATTCTGGCATAATTAATGCCCTACAACATAATTTTAAATGCCCAAATCCTAATATATATTCATACATTTTTCCTTTGAGCTCCTAGGTGTTTCTTAATCAAAACTCATCCACTTTCCATCCATCTTCTAGTCAATCAAAAAGAACTGTAGTTTTTAAAAAATGGAAAAATTAATTTCCTTTCTACTTCTTATGTATAGTTTAAGCAGAAAAAAAAATCCCAAACCTGACTTGGTACTCTTTTCATTTAGCCCCAAAACATGGGATGGGCTGTTAAGTGGCCATATGTTCATGCCATGGAGTCACCCTTCTTGCTTCCTTCTGCAGCTCAGCGAGTCCAGTCTTCTGTTGCTAATGACCCCTCAGGTGCCTGTTACCAGTTCTTCTCTTGTTCCCATTGTCTTGGAAGTCATATTGGTCATACATGTGGGCCATGGAATCAATTTTCTGGATAACTATCTAACACTTAATTTAATTTCTCTAAATGTTGTCTGTGGAAAGAAAAAACCCTCTTTTTTTTTTTTTCCTTATCTTACTTGCATTGTTTTGAATCTAGCTGGCATGTAATATCCTTTGGCATCTGCAATGAAATTACCTTTATCATCTGTCAGTAATTTTCTTCCTGATAAAAGGAATGGGAAATGTTTGTTAGGATATACAATAGCACTCTTTTTGAATTGTTCAAATTATATAGAATTCCGTGCCAATGATGTTAGATAGTCCATTTACAATTTAAATTAATTTTCTTATCAAAATTATCCTTTCTTTTCTTCGTATTACGTAGCTGTGCCTTGTATACTTCTTTGTCGTAATTACGTGTTTACCTTTATAGAATATAGGGAGCATTGTGCAATTTTCTTTTTATAAAGATTATGTTTTAAAAATTTATTTTATTAAAGTATAGTTGATTTACAGTGATGTGTTAATATCTGCTATACAGCAAAGTGATTCAGTTACACATATATATATAATACATTATTTTCCATATTCTTTTCCATATGGTTTATCACAGTATACCAAATATAGCTCCCTGTGCTGTATTTATAAACTGTATATATGCTATACATATAAACATATTCATATATGTTTATATGGATAAACAACAGTAGGACCTTGTTGTTTATCCATTCTATGTTTAATAGTCTGAATCTGCTAACCCCAAACTCCAAATCTGTTCCCCCCTCTCTTTCTTCCCCCTTGGCAGCCACAAGTCTGTTTTCTGTGTCCATGAGTTTCATAGATAAGTTCATTTGTGTCATATTTAAGATTCCACATATAAGAGATACCACATAGTATTTGTCTTTCTCTGTATGACAGACCTCACTTAGTATGATAATCTCTAGGTCCATTCATGTTGCTTGCAAATGGCATTATTTCATCTCAGTAATTATTTTTAATGAGAAATTATGACTCTTTGAAACCTCATTCTATGGAAATGGGCATTCAATATAGGTACAGTTTTGTTTCCTGAATACAGTTGTAAAGTAAAACAAAATTTACTTTTTAAAAAGATTTTCTGTTACTGAGTTAATAGTTTTACATTTTGCTCAAAAGCATGTGAATTTAAGAACATTCTTTTTCATAACTGAGCTACTGTTGATTCATAAAACCATTCAGTGCCACGAAATCAGCACCATAATATCAAACTTACAATAAATTAGAAAATGAAGAAATTCTAGGCTGTAAAACTAGATCCGATGCAAAATTTCGCCTGGTCCCTTTATTATCAGCTTGGCCTGGCCTGCATGCCTCAGCCAGGAAGACACTGTGGTTCTCTGGACTGCTCCTTTCTCCATGTCCTGTTGCAGGACTGCTCTGCTCCTTGTTCAGCACAACGTGGAACCAAGCCATTCTCTCCAAGGGTCTCACCTTACCCAAGGCTGTATTTGTTCTTTATTTCTGGGTTTTAGTGGCATATATGTATGACATGAGGGCCTTTATGTAAAATAGATGTTTATTATAAAAATTGCATCTGGGATCCTCTATGCTTGTATTCCATGAAGACAAATTAGCTTAATTTCATATAATATATTTTAATGTCTTCCCAATGGTGATGCCCCTTCTTCAATATTTAATAAGCTAAAATTAACATGGTGTTATAAAAGCAACTGAGAATAATCAAAATATGCCCTCAGCAGAATTTTTTATATCAAGTTTCTTTCTTCCTTCCCTCCTTCATTTCTTTTCTTCCTGTTCATGCTTATAAAAAATGTTTTGGAAAGGATTAAATTTGTGTGTAGACAGTAATATCTTAGCAGTGGAATTGAATATTCCCAGTGAGACCTAAGGGCTTCCCTAGTAGCTCAGCTGCCTGCAATGCAGGAGACACTGGTTTGATTCCTGGGTCGGGAAGTTCCCCTGGAGAAGGGATAGGCTACCCACTCCGGTGTTTGGGGGCTTCCCTGGCAGCTCAGATGGTAAAAAAAAATCCACCTGCATTGCAGGAGAGCTGGGTTGGGAAGATTCCCTGGAGGAGGGCATGACAACCCACTTCAGTATTCTTGCCTGGAGAGTCTCATGGACAGAGAAGCCTGGTTGACTATATATAGTCCATGGGGTTGTAAAGAGTTGGATTCAGCTGGTTGACTAGGCACAGCACAACGCATTGATACCTATTCTAAAATCCATTATGTCCTACTGTTAATAATAGTCACCTTTTATGAAGCTTACTCAGTGCTAGACATGTTCTAGGCACTTTACACATTTTATCTCTTATCATCCTCTCAGTGACCTGGTATTATCCTCATCATCACCTGTGGACACACAGCTAGTTCAGTGGTAGAATAGGGATTCAAAAACCAGTTGAGTTTAATTCCAGAGCCTGTGTGCTTCACCACCACCCCTCTGCTTAGACAAAAGAGGTACCCACCACACACTTGATTAGTTAAGAAGGGACGCCCTTGGCCTTGGGCGTTCTGGTCACTGTGCTTTGTGTACAAGACAAGACCTCATAGGGAGGTCAAAGCTATTACCCTGCTGGCCATTCTATCAAATAATAAATCTAAAGGCTATCAAGGTTGCTGCTACACTGCACGTGCTGTGCTAAATATCCATCCCATGTTCCTGCATGTTGGACAGAACATGTGGGTGCTACATTCTAGGCTAAACAGTCTAATATGTTAGGGGTGCTTGCCTGCTTCAAGGTGGTGTTACTGTCTTTTGTGAGGCTGATTATATCTAAAAAGAAGTTCTTGTAACTTTAGTGTCAGTGTGGTTTCCTTGCAGGTATGACATTGGTCAACATTAACAGAAATAGTCATAATGAAGGCTTGTTGTCTGTACCTTGTCATTGCCACCCCCGATCCAGCCTCTTCCCTCCCAGAGCTCTTCCACAGGAACCCAAAAAGCTATGTGTTACTCACAGAGGATTATGAAGGCACCCAGCTCTACTGCTTCTCAGAGATGACCTGCCACTGCTTTAGATATGACTTCCTCTCTTTTCCTTGCTCCCTTCCCATCCTAACCCTGTGTTTGCATTTTAATAGAAGGATTTGGAAAATAGCTTGAAAATCTGAAAGAAGGAACAGTTAAACCTTATCATTAGATTATTGAAGTAGAATTCCTTGCATAAGGAAGTTATCTTTTTTTGGCCAGAGGGATCCTGTCTCATTAATCCTGCAGTCAACATCCAGTAAAACTACCACTCGTAAACCTTACCCACTGAGATTGTAGTTATCTCAGTGATAACTTTTACAGAATGATCATGATAAATACACAAACTTTTGTTTAAATACGACCATTAGCAATAACGTATGGCGAGTTTAGGACTAATATGTACACACTCAGTTCAGTTCAGTGGTGTCCAACTCTTTAAGGCCCTGTGGACTGCAGCATGCCAGGCTTCTCTGTCTATCACCAACTCCCAGAGCTTACTCAAACTCATGTCCGTAGAGTTAGTTATGCCATGCATCTGATCTTCTATTGTCCCCTTCTCCTCTTGCCTTCAATCTTTCCCAGCATCAGGGTCTTTTCCAATGAGTCAGTTCTTCCCATCAGGTGGCCAAAGTACTAGAGTTTCAGTTTCAGAATCAGTCCTTCCAATGAATATTCAGGACTGATTTCCTTTAGGATTGACTGGTTGGATCTCCCTGCAGTCCAAGGGATTCTCAAGAGTCTCCTCCAACACCACAGTTCAAAAGCATCAATTCTTCGGTGCTCAGTTTTGTTTATAGTCCAACTCTCACATCCATGCATGACTATTGGAAAAAATATAGTTTTGACTAGATGGACCTTTGTTGACAAAGTAATGTCTCTGCTTTGTAATATGCTGTCTAGGTTGGTCATAGCTTTTCTCCAAGGAGCAAGTGTCTTTTAATTTCGTGACTGCAGTCCATCTGCAGTGATTTTGAAGCCCAGAAAAATAAAGTCTGTCACTGTTTCCGTTGTTTCCTCAGCTATTTGCCATGAAGTGATGGGACCAAATGCCATGATCTTCATTTTCTGAATGTTGAGTTTTAAGCCAGCTTTTTCACTCTCCTCTTTCATTTTCATCAAGAGGCTCTTTAGTTCTTCTTCACTTTCTGCCATAAGGGTGATGTCATCTGCATATCTGAGGTTATTGCTATTTCTCTTGGCAATCTTGATTCCAGCTTGTGCTTCATCCAGCCCAGCATTTCTCATGATGTACTCTGCACATAACTTAAATAAGCTGGGTAACAATACTCCTTGACATACTCCTTTCCGGATTGGGCACCAGTCTGTTGTTCCATGTCCAGTTCTAACTGTTACTTATATACAATTTCTCAGGAGACAGGTCAGATGGTGTGGTATTCCCATCTCTTTAAGAATTTTTCACAGTTTTTTGTGATTCACACAGTCAAAGGCTTTGGCATAGTCAATACAGAAGAAGTAAGTGTTTTTCTTGAACTCTCTTCCCTTTTTGATGATCCAGTGGATGTTGGCAATTTGATCTCTGGTTCCTCTGCCTTTTCTAAGTCCAGCTTGAACATCTGGAAGTTCACAGTGCACATACTGTTGAAACCTGGGTTGGAGAATTTTGAGCATTACTTTGCTAGTGTGTGAGATGAGTTCAATTGTGCGGTAGTCTGGGATTGCCTTTCTTTGGGATTGGAATGAAAACAGACTTTTTCCAGTCCTGTGGATAGTGTGGATATGTACACACTACTATATATAAAATAGATAACCATTAAGGACCTAGAATATAGCACAGGAAACTATACTTAATATTTTATAATAAAAGACAGAGGCTTCCCTGATGGCTCAGACAGTAAAGAATCTCTCTGCAATGTGGGAGACCCAGGTTCAAGCCTGAGTCGGGAAGATCCCCTGAAGAAAGGAATGGCAACCTACTCTGAGTATTTTTGCTTGGAGAATTCCATGGACAGAGAAGCCTGGTAGGCTAAATAAGGGAAAAGAATCTGAAAAAGAATATCTATATATTATATGTATAATATATGTGTGTATATATATTTATATATATCATTCCCTATTGCCCTACTGTTTGCAACACCCTGGACTGTAGCCTGCCAGGTTCCTCTGTCCATGAGATTCTCCAGACGACAGTGCTGGCATGGGTGTCTGTGCCTGCCTCAGGCTCGACCCCGTGTCTCCTATGCCTCCTACATTGACAGGCAGGTTCTTTAGCGCTAGTGCCACTGCACCAAAATACTGCCAGACGTGTAGTAAGTACTTAATTTGCTCAGGGAATGAATTCATGAATGTAGACTTACAAACATTTGAAGATCAGCCCTTGGTTCAATTATGTCTTTAGCTAAATAAATCTCACTTCACTTTTCCAATTTCCCGGAATTCCTCTATGTCATGATTTAGAACTTGACACACGTTCTCTGCTCACGCGACCTAAGGGTATTATGGCTTTCCATTGTTAAATGCGGAGGTGGAGTTGGAAAACCATCAAAAGAAATGTTCCTCTCATTTTTTGGAACACATGAACAAATCTAGCATTTGTTTTTGAGAGAACAAATGTTCTTTGCAAAGAATAGAAGCTGTTCCCCAAATCTTTGAAGTATGTCACTGATCTTTAACCAGTAGCTGGAGAAGCAGGAATCCTAGTGACAAACATGGGCTTTGTTGGGATGAAAGCAAATCATAAGTTTACAAAAACTGATTGGGCATTTATTTGGCTTGTGACTAATGCCTGGCAGGGACACAGAGGAGGCTCTTCACTAGCCCAGCCACATATATTTTAAGTAAAGACCCTTGTGCTCAAAGAAATTCAGTTTTTTTTTGCCTAGTCTTCTCTTTTGGATTAAAATAAAGCATTGCTTGAGATATAAATAATAATAAGAGTCATGCCAAAGTCACAGCAGTTCCTCTAACGGTAGAGGGAAACAGATTACTTGGGGAGAGGGATTATCATTGTTTATTATTACAAGGGTTTTTTTTTTTTTTCAATAATTCATTTAATTTGCTAGTTGTAAAACCACTGTAAGAATCAGATCAGTGTTCCTAACTGTGTCCCAATTGCCGGTTCTGGGTTTTGTGGTACAAATGTTGAAGCCACTGTGTTTCCTGTCAATGTAATAAAAAATCTTCATCACCCTGAGGGCCTACCCTAGATGTGGTATTGATGGCGTGGTTTCAGGATGCAACGAGTCTCCCATAATCCCCTTCTCNCCTAACTGTGTCCCAATTGCCGGTTCTGGGTTTTGTGGTACAAATGTTGAAGCCACTGTGTTTCCTGTCAATGTAATAAAAAATCTTCATCACCCTGAGGGCCTACCCTAGATGTGGTATTGATGGCGTGGTTTCAGGATGCAACGAGTCTCCCATAATCCCCTTCTCTCTTAAAAACATTTCCCAGCCTACCGGCTAATGCCTAAATTTCTCCTGCTAGAGTTTGGTTTCCTTAACTTACTGCTGTATTTACTGAGCTGCTGCTGCTTCAGTCAAGTATCAGACACATGATGAGTGGGAAAGATACCAGGATACCAAACACCTGAGGGGAGAGAGAAAATTTAGTGCCTTTGTCAGGAAAGGGACACAGCTGAAGGTATAAGACAGAAAGTTTCCCAGCCTTAAGGTTTTACAGAGGGCCAAGCTCATCCATTGGTTATAGGGATAAAATATTTTGAGGACCAAGGGTCTTTACTTAAAATGTATGTGGCTGGCCCGGCCTAATCCATTGGTTACAGGGACAGAAGGAGGCCCATTATTTGAAAACCCATGGTTCCCTGAGTCGTTGTCTTGTTTTTCAGTTCAGTTCAGTCGCTCAGTTGTGTCCGACTCTTTGCGACCCCATGAATCGCAACACGCCAGGCCTCCCTGTCCATCACCAATTCCCAGCACACCAGGCCTCCCTGTCCATCACCAAGTCCCGGAGTTCACTCAGACTCATGTCCGTCGAGTCGATGATGCCATCCAGCCATCTCAGTCTCTGTTGTCCCCTTTTCCTCCTGCCCTCAATCCCTCCCAGCATCAGAATCTTTTCCAATGAGTCAGCTCTTCACATGAGGTGGCCAAAGTACTGGAGTTTCAGCTTTAGCATCATTCCTTCCAAAGAACACCCAGGACTGATCTCCTTTAGAATGGACTGGTTAGATCTCCTTGCAGTCCGTGGGACTCTCAAGAGTCTTCTCCAAACCACAGTTCAAAAGCATCAATTCTTCGCCGCTCAGCTTTCTTCACAGTCCAACTTTTTTACTCTCCTTCTAAAGGCCTTGAAGTGTGCGAGAGAGCATCAGGCAGAAGTGCTCAGTTTTACCAGTAACCCTGTGAAATGGAAGTAATGTTGCTTCTTATAAACTACCTCCATGAAGACTGAGCTAGCTCCCTGCACTCTTCAGCAAGCAGGCTTAGAGGAGCCCCATTCAAGCAAAGTCCTGTGCAGAATTCCAAGGCACGAGGCTGGAGAGAAGAGCTGAGTTGCTCTGGAGCCCCACCTGTGAGCCTCTCCTCTGAGCCCTGAAGAGGCTCTGTCCTGTGATGCTGGCCCTGGCGCATGATGCCGACTACAGAGCACTAGGGTGGTTATCACAGTGTTGTTCTCCATCCATGGAAACAGGCAATTTAAGGTTATCTTCAAGTGCACAGACTCAGGAGTCAGATAACCTAGTCAGACACTGAGTCCTGACTTCATCAGTAACAAGTAAGGAAAATGCAGAAGCAACTTAACTGCAATAAGCCTCACTTTCCTCATTTGCAAAATGGGAAAACCTTCATTTTAGGAGGGCTTCACAGGGCTTCCCTTGTGGCTCAGCTGGTAAAGAATCTGCTTGCAATGTGGGATACCTGGGTTCGATCCCTGGGTTGGGAAGATCCCCTCGAGACAGGAAAGGCTACCCACTCCAGTATTCCGGGCTGGAGAATTCCATGGACTATATAGTCCATGGGGTCACAAAGAGTTGGTTATGACTGAGCGACTTTCACTTTCACTTTCACCAGGTACAGAGTAAGCCCTCAGTAGAGAGTAGTTGTTGTTTTAAAGATAAACTAAATTCAGTCTCAAATTAGGAATTTGGGATCAATCTATACACACTACTATATAGAAAACAGGTAAACAACAAGGACCTAATGTATACAGCAAGGGACTCTGCTCAATATTTTGTAATAATCTATAAAAGAATCTAAAAAAATATTTACGTATATATTTTTGTTGCTGTTCAGTCACTAAGTCGTGTCTGACTCTTTGGGACCCCATGGACTGCAGCACTCCAGACTTCCTGGTCCTTCACTATCTCCCAGAGCTTGCTCAAGTTCATGTCCATTGAGTTCGTGATTCCATCCAACCATCTCATCCTCTGCTGCCCTCTTCTCCTTTTGCTTTCAATCTTTTCCAACATCGGGGTCTCTTCAATGAACCCGCTCTTTGCATCAGGTGGCCAAAGTATTAGAGCTTCAGCTTCATCATCAGTCCTTCCAATGAATATTCAGGGTTGATTTTCTTTAGAATTGACTGGTTTGATCTCCTTGCAGTCCAAGGGACTCTCAAAAGTCTTCTCACAATTCAAAAGCATCAATTCTTTGGTGCTAAGAATGGTCCAACACTTCGGCTTTTTTATGTTCCAACACTCACATCTGTACATGACTACTAAAAAAAAATATGTATATCTATATATATATGTATAACTATATATATATATATATATATATAAAACTGAGTCACTTTACTATATACTTGAAACTAACACAATGTTATAAATTAACTATACTTCAATTGAAAAAAAGAACACCTCGGTCCCAATTGATATAGAATTATTCGATTTTAGGGGAGAGAAAAATTAAATTAGTAGATTTAAAAGAGGACGAAAACTGTGAAGGTCTAGCCATCACTGAATTACTTTTCTTCCACTCTCAACCTCTGTCTACAGACTAGTTGTGTCCCAAACTATGTATGGGTAGTGATTGTGGCCCTTGTTTGCTGTAGACACAAAGTTGCTTCTGTATGATGATGCAAATGTGGATTTCAGGGATGCTAATGTTCGAATGAGCCAGAAGTTAATGAACAGGAAACTGAACATGAATGGGGCAAACCACTTGGCACCAGGGATGGTTTCAGGGCAGGAAGTACAGAAAGGAGGAAGTGATTCGGAAGAACAGAAGGGTGAGCTGGATGCCGGGGCTGCTTTTGGACTAGCTGACAGCGGACTTAACTGCGAGCTGAAGGAAAAACACAAGTACACCTTCTACTCCTTGCCCCAAGAAATCAAGTTCGAGATGAAATACCCAAGAGCTTTCCAGTTGCACAAAGGGTCTGAATGCCATTTGCGTGAACCCTTGACTGTTTCTCTTTTTGTCCTGTTTACTCTTGGTTTAAACATATTAGTTCTGTTACCCAGAGAGATGGCAGATTTCTTCATAGTGGGGGCCATGTCTCCTGTATTTTATCCCTCTCCCAAAGTGTCACCACCTAGCAGGCATATTTGTATAAGAGGAGCAAAGTACAGGAAGCTACTTTAGATACTGTAAACAAGGGAATGTATTAGAAGGGCTGGAGCTCCAAAAAGAGGGAGCGAGGACAGAGAGAGACAGGGGTAGCAGGGTGGTGTTGGAGGAGCAAAAAGCAAGAAGAAGTGACTCCTAAGGTCAGAAGTAGCTAACCTGCCTGGGCTGGAGCCCATGAACTTGATCTTGCTGCTGCAGGTGGGTTGAGACACTTGACATTGGTTCTACTCAAGAAGTGTTCTCTCTACCAGAGTTGGAACCCATAAGAAAGCCCTGGGCCTTCCGAGGCTGCTGGAGTCTAGAATTGTACCAGTCCTGTTTCTACTTCAGCAGCTGCCATCAGCTGCCTCATTCTGAATCAGAAGAAATCATCTTCTGTCTGTTATGCTTCAGTATTGCCCACAAGTACCACCAGTAAGGAAAACCCAATGGAAAGACAGTTGGTCAAGGAGCATGGAAATACAGTTTGCAGAGACCGAGCAGGACAAAGTGTAACGGGACAGGTGTGGGGCTGAAAGACAGCCAATGGATCATTAGCACGCTTGTCATAATGGAAACACCCCTCGATTTAATAGCAGAAGACCTGAAATCAAGCCCATCTCTAACACTCAGTGGTCCTGTGATCTTGTGTAAGATACAGGTTCAGTATCTTGCACCTCTCTGTGCCTCAGATATTTTGCTTGTAAAATGAGAATAATAATAGTACTGCCTCACCGTGTTGCTGGGAGGGCTAAATAAGATAATGCATATGGAAACCACTTAGAGATGATCAAGATCTTTGTGAATATTAGGCACCTCACACAGACCTGTTAGTTATCAAAGTCACTGTTTATGAGGTAATCATTAAGGACATTTTTATAAACTAGAAAAGATTTCTACCAGTCTGGCAATTTGCTGCCTGCATGTAGATTTCCTTTATGATACTGAACAATTACTAAATTGGGGGACATGTGAGATCAGTGGTACTTGTCAATTTAGCAGATTAAAAAAATTCAGCAATTCTCTTTTGATGGGTCACATCCAAAGATAAGCAGCTGAGCCCTCTTAGCAGCAGGAAGGAAGGGCAGCAAGCCTTGGGTTACACAAATGAACTTATTAAGGGGATTTATAAAGCCATCTAGTTAATCAGAAAGGAGGGGAGTGAAAAGAGCCTTTCTTAGCCAAGCCAGGATCACCCGCTGGACAATTAGAAGCACAGTTTTCATTAGACTGTTGTAGTCCTCGGTTGGGGTCAGCCCTGTGAGCTAGGATACAGCTGGCGGGTGGAGACAGTCCGGCTGTAATTAATCACAAGGGGGTGGAAACCAAGGATGAGGCGTTCACACCCTTTGATTTCGAATGGCCCCTGTTCCACTGCATTGACCTGCGGTGCCTATATTGACCTCTGCTAGACTTCTGTGAATTGTGGCATGTTACGGCCTCGCTTACAAGTTGCCAGTGGAGTTGTTTAGGTAGTCCATTGATTTTAGCCTTGACGGGATGAAGACTGGGTTAAATTTCTTTAAGATGTTAGAGTAAAACGCTAAGTCAACCAGTGCAGGAGGTTAATGGATTTAGCTATTAATGTGTTTTACAGCAGTAATATCAACAACAGCTAATTCTTTCGTGTCAGATGCTTTCTCTGCGTCAGGTACTGTTCTAAGCACTACACTAGCTCACTTAACCTTCGTAATAACCTTGCGAGGGCGGAACTGTGGTGCCCGTTTTTATAGATGAGTAAAAATGGCTTATAGACCTGAAGGACCTGTAGGTCACACTAAGTGGTGGACTTAGCTTTGAACCCAGATGAGGCTGGTTCCAGTGCATTAATATTTTCTTAACCATTAGAAGGTACTGTCTCTTGAAAAGTGGAAACTTCTTTCATGTCCCTAATTGTTTGGTGATTGTTCATTGAAGTGAATGTGTCATATTTAACAACACACATTTCTGTAAATAAATCACTCTCATGAATCAGTTTTCCAGGACTCAAATTGCATCAGCATTTTAAGATTGTACTTTCTGATGTTATTATTTTAATATTCTAACTTACTGAGAACTGAAGTTCCTAAACTGTTTCTTTACAAATAAAAAAATGTGTTACATAAAAGGACCAGAATAGGCATCTGGTGCCAAGAAAAACGTGGACTTGTGTTTTTCAGGTAAGGAACCAGTGCCAGGGAGACCCATACTTGGTAGCAGCTCAGGGTCTAGACAGCATGTGGCCTTGGATACCATCTTTAGCCCCAGATTCTTGGGGCTATGCAGAACTTTTAAATGAGTAAAACAGTTGACTTTTATATAAAAAATTTTATTTCTACCTTAAAAAATCAGGCGATCTGGCAACACTGGATATGTATTTCCCTGACAACAGTCTGCTGGAGTTGGTAACAGTAGGCTCTCAGCTGCCCAGAAAGCAGGGCCTGAGTCTCTATTCCTTTGCTGGGCAGATTCACTCTTTAGCTACTTGGCCCCATTAAGCATTTTAGTTTGAGACCATTAGTTTGGAACAAAGATGTCCTGATTCGACTCATCTTCTTTTTACAGGACTACATGGATCTTTCAGAAAATTATAGCCATTTACAATTGAGATACTTAAAAAAAATATTTTTAGTTTAAGATTATAATCAGGTTTCAGTTCCTCTTATGGGGTGAAAAGTTGTGTCTCTTCATTTCCTCCCACCCCCTCCTTTCCTCTTTAAAAATGTGTAATGATGCATTAGTTTCTTGCAAGGTCAAAAGGAACTTTGATTATTGTCCTCATTTATACCAAATAAATAGATACATATATAACAAATACATTTAAAAACTGATGGTACACTGAAGAAGATACGCTGATAACAAACATATGAAAAGATGCTTCACATCTTGTCATCAGGAAAATGCAAATTAAAACAAAATAATTGCATGGACCATATACCCCAGATAGACAAAGCAATCTCAAGAAAGAAGAACAAAGCTGGAGGCATCACACTTCCTACTTTCAAACTATATTATGAAGATCTAGGAATCAGTCAGTGTGGTATGGATCAATGGAACAGAATAGAGAGCCCAGATATAAATCCATGCATGTATGATCAATTCATTTACAACAAAGGAGCCAAAAATACACACGGGAAATGACAGTCTCTTCAACAAATGATGTTGGGAAAACTGGACCACTATGTTACACACACAGACACACACACACACACACACACACAGGAATATTATTCAGCCATAAAAAAGAATGAAAATTTACAACAACATAGACAAACTTTGAGTGTATTGTGCTAAATACCATAATGAGACAGAGAAAGACAAATGCTGTATGATCACCCATGTAGAATCTTAAAAAGAAAATAAAATTTTAAAAACTCATAAATACAGAGAACAGATTGGTTGCTAGAAGTGGGGGTAGAGGGTGAGTGAAATAGGTGAATGGAATCAAAGGTACAAAATTCCAGTTAAAGATAAGTCATAGGAATGTTAGGTAAAACATAGCAACTATAGTTAATAATACTGTATCGCATGTCTGAAAAAAATGCTAAGAGATTGTAAAGGTTTTTGTTACAAAAAAAAAAACCCTGTAACTATTGATGATCACAGATGTTAACTAGACTTATTGTGACACTGATTTGCAATATATATATATATACTTACACTGAATCATTATGTTGTACACCTGAAACTAATATAATGTATTTCACTTATACCTCAGTTGAAAAAAAGAAACCAAAAAAACCCATCAAGAGAAATAACATGCCACTACACAACTATCAGAATGCCCAAACTCTGGAAAACTGAGAGCATCAAATGCTCGTGAAGTTGTGGAACAACAGGAACTCATACATTGCTGGTGGGCATGCAAAGTGGTACAGCCACTTTGGAGGATGGTTTGATGGTTTCTTACAAAACTAAAGCATACTCTTACTATGTGATCCAGCATTTGTGCTCCTTGGTATTTACCCAAAGGAGTTGTTAACTTCTATCCACACGAAAACCTGCACACAGATGTTTATAGAATCTTGATTCATAATTGCTAAAACTTGGAAGCAACTAAGATATTCTTCAGTAGGTGAATGGATAAATAAACGGTGGTACCTCCAGTCGATAGCATGATTCAGGGCAAAAAAAAAAGAAACGATTTATAAAATCATGGAAAGATATGAAGAAAATTTAAATGCATATTCCTAAGTGAAAGAAGCCAATCAGAAAAGGCTACATATTATGATTTCAAGGATTCTGGAAAAAGCAGGACTACGGAGACAGTAAAAGGTCTGTGGTTGCTCAGGGTTGGGATTGTAGAGAAGAGATGAATGGACAGAGCACAGAGCTTTTTTTTAGGGCAGTGAAAAGACTTATTCTTCATATTATAATGGATACATGGCACTATACATTTATCCAAACTTACAGAAGGTACAACACCAGGAATGAGCCCTAAGATAAACTCTGGAAGTTGAGCAATTATGATGTATCAATGCAGGTACATCACAGGTAATAAGTGTACCATCTTTGGGGGGGAGGGGTGTTGATAACAGGGGAGGCTATACATGTGTAGGGGCAGAGAACACATGGGAAATCTCTGTACGTTCCTGTCAATTTTGTTTTTAACCTGAAACTGCTATAAAAAATAAAAGCTTAAAAAAAAAATTTTTTTTAACCAAAATACTATTGATACTGTCACTAACCAGTCTTTATGACCCATGTTTAACTATCAAGAAAGACACATTTGAGAAATAAACTATCTGAAATCAGCTTATCTTTCTCTACATTGTTATGCCAATCATTAAATTGTATTAATTTCTGATTTTCTAATTATGTATCATCAGGCTTATGACTTCTGAGCATTTGCTTGCTATCTGGCTATATTTAATTCAAAAATAATTTGTACAATGGAACTAATTCTATTTTCCCTTGCGATAATGCATTTTTAATCACTGAGAAGGGAGTCAAATTAAATAATATTTATCCAAAGTAAATGTAGGAGATAATAAAATATTTCCATGGCAAGTTTAACTCAAAACACTCATGTATACCAATTAATCTGGTGTTAGATTAGAGGTATATAGAAGAGGGGGTTGCCCAGAAACCCAGCTCTTTTCTTTTGATCTTGTGTATTTCATCTGCCAACAGCTGAGCAACTTGATCCTGAATCTGCCAGTTTTCTCTGTGGATCCATTGGAAATGCGGCTAATCCCAGGCGGTTTTGTTCATGCTCATGTACAGATTGCTTTCAGAAAGTGGCCAGATGTGCACAATAAGTCCAGCTTTGTAATGCCATTTATCTGGCAACAGAAGTGCTATTT
Organism: Neotragus moschatus; assembly: GCA_006410615.1. Lineage (NCBI taxonomy): Eukaryota > Metazoa > Chordata > Mammalia > Artiodactyla > Bovidae > Neotragus > Neotragus moschatus. The sequence continues at coordinate 649,075 of SJYA01000735.1, forward strand.
GCAGTAGTTAACTATCTTTTTTACATTTGCCATGGTCCAGTAGTATTGCAGAGCTTTGTGGCATCCGGTAGCTAGTGACTGACAATCAGCAGATTCTAAAGCCTTTTCAGAACCCTGAAAGAATAGATAATGATAGTGTACAATGCTGAAATGATGAAAGGAATAATGGATACTCAAATGTTGATGCAATTCAGCTTCCTCGAAACGATTACAGTTCATTTTCTTTGATTAGTGTTGTTCAAGTTTTGACTTTAATTCTTTATTGTTTAACTTCTGGAAGATGCCATTCAGGAAAACATCACCACACGAAATCCATCAGAAATGTTTAGACAGTTGTCATCACAAAGAGTCGAAATGCCTGCTTTGTTCTCTTTTGTTGACCCTACTCTGTCCTGCACTGATGGTTGCTGATTCGACTTTTTAAGGACATAATTGATTTCTTTTTAAACGCTTGAGAGAGACGGTTTTCGGCTTTGGGGTCAGATAGGAAAGGTGCTGTGCTGACAGAAAGCTGCAGAAGAGTGAGTTAAACAAAGTGGTAGTATTTTCACTTAGGACAGAGAAGTTAGATGGTTTGTGGCTCAAGTGACCTTTGAATGTCGACCTTTGAAACTCTGGGATGAAAGGGAGTCTTCAAAATTTGACAAGGTTAATATACAAGCCTACCTGTTACCTGGAACCTTCCGAGTGTATGTCTATTGCACTGTGTGTTCAGTCGTGTCTGATTCTTTGTGACCTCATGAATTGTACCCACCAAGCTTCTCGGTCCATGGGATTTCTCAGACAGAAATACTGGAGTGGGTTGCCTTTTCCTTCTCCAGGAGATCTTCCTGAGCCAGGAATTCAACCCACGCCTCTTGTGTCCCCTGCATCGCAACTTGTGTCCCCTGCAGGTAAAGAATCGCAGGATTCTTTACCTGCTGAACCATCAAGGAAGTCCTTGTGTTTATTAACACCATAGATTTGCCCCTATATGGGAACTGCATCTCTTCCTCTTCCTGGGCTTCCTTTCAGGAAAGAAGGAGCTCCAAAATACCGTTTTTATAAATTACACTGGTTCTCAAACTCCAGTGTGTATCAGCATCACCAAGGGTTTATTGCTATACCGATTTTTCCCACCTTTAGAGTTTCTGGCCCAGTGAGGCTGTGGGTTAGTCACGAGAACTTACTTTTCTAACCAGATCACAGCTCATGATGGTGGTCTGGAGACCACACTTAAAGAACCACTGAGTTAGAAGAATTTTACTACAACAGGTCAAAATCCCTGCTAGTGAGGAATTCCCAGGTAAGACTCTGAAGTCTTAATTTCTGTGACTTAGCTGTTGATGCAGTTTAATTCAGCAGTCATTTCTTGAGTGCCTGCCATGTGCTTGGCTCTGACCAACACTGCTAGTCCTAAGAAGAGAAACAAAGATAAATCAGACAAAGATTTTACAAACATCTGTCAGGTACCTAAATGACTGCACGGAGAGGCTGAGAATCTGTACTGTTTCTGTTTATTGTTGGCAGTATATGTATAATTTTAAGTGGAAAGCCAAATTTCTTTAATTGTGAAGTGAAGTGACGTGAAGTCGTTCAGTTGTGTCTGACTCTTTGTGACCCCATGGACTGTAGCCTACCAGGCTTCTCTGTCCATGGGATTCTCCAGGCAAGAGTACTGGAGTGGGGTGCCATTGCCTTCTCCAAGGAATCTTCCCAACCCAGGGATCGAACCCAGGTCTCCCGCATTGCAGGAAGACGCTTTAACCTCTGAGCCACCAGGGAAGCTTTAATTGCACTATTCCAGTATTTCCAGTGGTAACTCTGCATTTTTATTTCAAACAGAAGGTTGTGTCCTGTAACCACCCTAAGTCCTAGATAACTTATCTCAAGGAAGTCCTGGCCCAAATCACTACAAGTGCTATTCCTGTTACCAAACCGAACTTGCCAAACACACAGCAAAGCCAATCTCCCGACACCGCATTATGGTGAAGGAAATACAGCAGTTATTGTAAGGCATCCAACATGAGGCCAAGCAAGGATAACAGGCAGCTTATACTCAAAAATCCCAAACTCCTCAGTGGTTTTCAGAGAAGGGTTGAAAAGGGAGGTTAGGAGCGGGCATTGAAGGGTGCCTGGTCAGCTCAAGTACAATTCTCCAATTGGTGCAGTTTAGCAGCTGGCTTATGTGGTGTCACAGTTGCAGGCATGGTGGGCATGCTGGACACATGCTTAGTTGATTCAGAGATCACACCAAGTCATTGGACATTTACACATGGGAAATGTATGTGTCTGCATGCATGTGTAAATATATGCAGTTGGAACCTGGTGCCTGGTATCTGCAGAGACTGTCCAGCCATAAAATGTGATCACCTAACATGGGCAGGTAACAGAGCGATTCACAGGGGTCAGCATGATCAATCCACAGGCTCCAGCTGTTTATGACCTTCATGTAGTCAGCTTCTCCCACTTGACAGGGGTTTTAAGTGTCTGCAAAACAACCCAAAGATGCAACTCCTCGGAGTGTTATCTATGGCCCTTGAAGAGGAAATAAAGGTCCTTGACTTTATTCATGGCTAAACTGTTATTAATTTGTTTTTTTGACTATTATCCTCTGTTTCTCCATTTTCTCACCTCTCTGATTAAATTTACTCTTTCCAACCCAGGGAAGGGCCAAGAAGGCCAAAGCTTTTCTACAAACAAGAGGCAGGGGACACGGAGGTGGGTGTGTCTTCTTCAGGAAGGCCCCTCAGTGTCCTGGAATTTCATTCCAAGCAGGCTGACCTTCACCACCTCTCATATTGTCTCCCCCCACAAAAGAAATGGAGAAAAACCATTACAAGCAATAACAGAGACCCAAGGTCTAAATGTAAGCCTTCTCCTCCCAAAGAAGGCAAGTTACATTTTTATCAAAATCAGTAGTGATGGCCCATATGGTGAGTTATATGGTATCTTTATAGTAAGGGGAAACACTTTCCCAGCTGTTTTTGGAAAGACTCATAGAGAACTCTCCCTGTCTCTTGCTGATGGCTAGTTGATCCTGAGAATCATTTAGAGAGTGGACAGGTTCTAATGTAGTTTAAATTGCCTACTAAACTGAAAAAGGATTCATGTCTCTGATAATTCATGCTATTAATGATAAATAGGGGAATACAATAAATGTGTGTTGGTAAAGTGAGCTAAAAATAAATTTTTCTTATTGAATCTATGCAAACTGGCATTAGAGGCACATTTCTATTAGCTCACGTATTGTTCTTATAATACTATACTGATGTACATTTTTCCATGTGCTATTAAGTAACCATTGCTAATTGTTGTTCAGTCACTAAGTCCTGTCTGATTCTTTGTGATCCTGTGGACGGTAGCAGGTCAGGCTCCCCTGTCCTCCACTGTCTCCCAGAGTTTGCTCAGATTCTTATCCATTGAGTTGGTGATGCTATCTAACCATCTCATCCTGCACTGCCCTCTTCTCTTTTTGCCTTCAGTCTTTCCCAGTATCAGAGTCTTTTCAATCAGTTGGCTCTTCACATCAGGTGGACAAAGTATTGGAGCTTCAGCATCAGTCCTTCCAATGAATAGTTGAATAGTCCTTCCAATGAAAGGTTGATTTCCTTTAGGGATGACTGATTTGATCTCCTTTCAGTCCAAGGGACTCTCAAGAGTCTTCTCCAGCACCACAATTCTAAAGCATAAATACTTTGGCACTCAGCCTTCATTATGACCCAATTCCCACATTCATACATAACTACTGGAAAAACCATAGCTTTGACTATATGGGCCTTTGTGGGCAAAATGATGTCTCTGCTTTTTAATATACTGTCTAGGTTTATCTAATACACTGTCTAGGTTTGCTAATACATGCATTTAAAATTGAGAAAATATACTTAGTAAAGAGTTTGAATAAAAAAAAAAAACTCTTATGTAGCTACAAAAACTTCTTGGGATTTCTGAAGATTTAAAAACAAACAAACAAAAAAACACCTCAATGTACTAGAACCTCACTAAATAAGATGTGCCTAAAAATTGATGCTTTTGAACTGTGGTCTTGGAGAAGACTCTTGAGAGTCCCTTGGACTGCAAGGAGATACAACCAGTCCATTCTGAAGGAGATGCTAAGCTGAAGCTCCAGTACTTTGGCCACCTCATGCGAAGAGTTGACTCATTGGAAAAGACTCTGATGCTGGGAGGGAATGGGGGCAGGAGGAGAAGGGGACGACTGAGGATGAGATGGCTGGATGGCATCACTGACTCGATGGGCGTGAGTCTGAGTGAACTCCGGGAGTTGGTGATGGACAGGGAGGCCTGGCGTGCTGGGATTCATGGGGTCGCAAAGAGTCGGACACGACTGAGCGACTGAACTGAACTGAAAAGTGATAAAAATGACATATTTAATTCTATAGATACCACAGTGGAGTGGAATGAGTGTGGGCCACGGAGGGACGCAGATCTGTTTTTGAATCATGGTCTTGCCACTGAATGGCTGTTTGTAAAATGGGAGTAATGCCTACTTCACAGGACTTGGAAGTATTAAGTAAGGCACATAAAGTCTTTAGAAGAATGTGTGATATGTTATGCCTTCCTTAGTGGCTCAGATGGTAAAGAATCTGCCTGCAGTGCGGGAGACTCTGTTCATTCCCTGGGTTGGAAAAATCCCCTGAAGAGGGGACTGAGAATCTCATGGACAGAGGAGACTGATGGGCTTGGAAGTCAATAGAATCAAAAAGAGTTGGATATGGCTAAGGGACTAACACTTTCACTTGATACATACTAATCACTCAAGAAGTATTTTCTCTTCTGCCTCCCATCTTTCCTTTTTTCCTCTGTTTCCTTCTCCTCATCTTTTTTCTTTCCTTCTTCCTCCACTTCTTCCTCTTCCTCCATCCCCTTCTTCCCCCTTTACTTTACTTTTCCTGTTTCATCCCTATTACTTTGTCTCAGTGAGTACTGTCCTGCTCAGAGGAACCACTTCATTGACTCTAGCATCATTGTCACCCATTGAGGTTGACTTTGACTCCTGAAATGGTCTAATGTCATTAAGAACCAACATTCTACCTGTGGGGTAAGCATGGTGAACATTACTCTAAAGCAGTGATCTGTAACTAATGAAACAGCCCTTTGCATTTTTGTATATCCTGCAAGTTTAAAGGTGTTTTTACATTTTAAAATGTTTGGGNAGCATCATTGTCACCCATTGAGGTTGACTTTGACTCCTGAAATGGTCTAATGTCACTAAGAACCAACATTCTACCTGTGGGGTAAGCATGGTGAACATTACTCTAAAGCAGTGATCTGTAACTAATGAAACAGCCCTTTGCATTTTTGTATATCCTGCAAGTTTAAAGGTGTTTTTACATTTTAAAATGTTTGGGGAAAAAAGGATCCAGTTTTCATGACATATGAGAATTTTATGAAATTCCAATTTCGGGATCCGTAAAAAATAATGTTTTGTTGGAGCTCAGCCTCCCCCGTTTGTTGAGGATCATCTAATAGCTGCTTTTACAGTTTTACCAGAGTTAAGTTGTTGGGATGGAGTGGGGGATTGTGGACTGCAAAACCGAAAGTATTTATTCCTATAATCTGACCTTTTATAGAAAAAGTTGCTAACCTGTGTTTTAAAGGAACAGAACTTGTGTGGATTTTAATTTGGTTCTGAAGCCAGTCCTGTAAGGGGAGCTTCATGGGAGGAGCCACTGCAGCAGGATTAGAATGAGTATTGAGCTTCCCAGGGTGGCTGTGTGGACAGTGCCGAAGGAGCTGGGTGAAGTTTTTGGTAGAACTGCCTGCACACAGAGACAAAAATCCCTCTCTGCTCTTCTCATGATATCACTAACTCCTGACAGAATTTCGTGAGTGATAATTATATACGAGGGAGTCTAATCTTTTAGACAGTTTTATCTATGAGGCGTCCAGGGCACTCGTTGCACTGAAGCCATCCCTGTGAGCACTTTGGACCTGCACTTCAGAAGATATCTAATGACAGTGTAAATCCCTCCCTTTCTCTCAAGTACTCTGTGATCCCTGGGAAGTCCATTGTCTTTTCTGCGCAAACTGGGAATCTGTTGTTTCTGTCTAGATGAAGAACTGATCAGCTCAAATGTCCACCTTGAAACCCACGGTAAGGCCTTTTTTAGAAACGGATTGAAAGCGATTGCATATTCCATGATAGTCCCCACTGACGGAGCCAGTGCCGGCATTTGTGAATAAATGCATATTAGTTTTCAATTCAACGCAAACANGAGCTTCTGCCATAATTGATTAAGAGTATAGTCTGGGTGTTGAGAGACTTCAGATCATCTCAGGTGGCTCTGAAGAGCAGTGGAGTTCCAGAAGCACTGGTTTTCACACTGGTTTGCATTTGAAGATTGCATCTGTTATTACTGCTGATGACTTTTTGTTCCTACATTGGAATCTGTATAGTTATAAAAGCAGAAATGTATCCTTACCTGTTAAAATATTTTCTTCTCTTTCTCCCCCCCTCTGCTGCCAACCCATGAGAGAATGCTCAAGGGTTTTGGCTGACAGAGCTCCTATCTCTACCAGAAGAAAAAAACACCCATTTCTTTGATAAATATGCTGCTTTGACCAGTTGCCAACAAACCACCAAACCTTGAGTATAGAAAAATTCCCATAGAAATTTTTAGAAAATTTTGACCTCCTTTTCTATCATAGTAACTTGATAGAAAATACATTTGATTTTATACTGAAATTTGGAGGTATGTTCTTGTTATTCATGGTATGAAGTTGCCAGAGTAGCTTTGTTCTTAATAAGTTCCAGCTAAACAGAAATTCCTAGTAAAAATAGGTTGGTTACTATCTCAGTGTTATTTTTTTTCTAGTAATCATGTGTCCAGAAGTAAATGTGTAAAAACGATTTATTTCTTTAAAGAGAAAGAAAAGAAAAGAAGAGAGAAGCACACAGGTATCAACCCATTAGCTCAGACATTAGTAAAGGCCTCCTTTTATATTCCATGGGACAAATGATTTCCTAGTTACCTTCTCTATTAAAAATCTTAATTTTGGTCATTTCCTTAGAAAAAGAGTAGTAATATCTCTTCTTCTTGTTATACTACTAAGTTTGGGTATGTATCCACTCTTTAGGAAAAGTTCTGTTTGGATGTGTGTGTGGGCAGTTGCTCAGTTGTGTCCAACCCTTGGTGACCTCATAGAAGTACTTAAAAGCACTAAATAAACCATCACACAGGGCTACTTGTTGAAGGTATTTGTGTAACAGTTCTGTTGAAGAAGCGCAACTGCAGTGACATCAGAACTTTAGTTTTTCCCACAGGTGCCTGGCATTCCTGCTCTGTGGGGCCAGTTCTCCAGCTCCTATAAGAAATCTCTAGGATAAAATCTAGAAATAGGTTTATCCATTACTGTATTCCATCAATAGTCTTCCAGACACTGAATCTTGAAACACTGTCAGATCTGTCGTCAGCATGTTGAGGTTAGTTTATTCATTGAAACTGCCACCTTTGGGGGTTTGGGGGAGGGTGGATACATGTATGTGTGTAGCTCGGTCACTTTACTATACACCTGAAGCTATCACAGCATTGTCAGTTGGCTAAATGCCAACATATAAATAATTTTTATAATGTAAAAAAAAGGGGGTTCAGAAATAGTGACTTTCCCAAAGATACATAGCTAGTTGAATGAGGATGTACTCTATCAGGTCCAGTTGATTTATATTGAATTATGTTTAATGAGACCAACTTATAAGCACTTTCATCCTAATAAAGAATGGAAGCTCTTGCATGTTGAAAAAGAAAAGCTATCGACTTTACCAAAGCAACAGCTAGTGTGGGCAGAGCAGCTCCCAAGCTGGGCAGCCATTCTACAATGATCTTTCCTGAGTTCTTTAGAGAAACCCTTCCTCCCACCTCACATTTGCCACTGGGGCTCTTTCGCATGCATTTTCTGGTGGCAGATAATAACCCCTCCCTCAGCCCCTGGGTAGCCAGCTGGACACACCAGCATCTTTCCAAATCCCTGCCAAGATCCAATTCAAATATATTCTACCCCAGAATCTTTTGTATTCACCATCCCAAGATAACTGGCCTTTCTCTGAACCTTCACAGATGTAGTGCCATTCCTGGACCATTGATCTCTTTAGTCCTTGCATTACAGTTATTTATGGTACAATCTCCTGTAACATCTTCCCTGCTCTACTCAGAGCTCCTGGAGACTTCTCATCATTCTTTGTTTTATTGCCCACAATGTAAGGGATAGAAGAAATGGTGAAAATCTTAAAGATCAAGGCATTTATCAAATGTACTGTTATGTTATTGTCACATGTAATATATATGTAAACAAGTGTTATCATTGAAGACATGAGGAAGTTTCTCAAGTGTTTGCTTTTGTGGATTTCATTAGGTTAAGGGGAAAAAAGTCAATTTGCATTTTTATAGTTTTTTACGTATTTTTAAATGGAAACATGCAATCACTTAAAGCAATTTATCAAGAATAATTTAAGTGGTTCCATGAAGTTATTATCATATTTATTGTATTATGCCAGGGAGCAGGCAGTGAATTACTTGTTTCGTTCAGTAAGGAACCCATTTCTAAAGACTTTTGGGATTTTAGAAGGACAGGTTTTTCATCATTTAATTTTTAAGTATATTTAGTTCTTCCATTTTAAGAGCTTTTAGCTTAACAGGCCCATTGCTTCCTTGTCTACCTTCTCTGTGTTCTTGAGGAAGGTAATTCATTATTTTATTATCTTTTTGTGACCTGGTGTTAGCAGACACACCAGACTAAAAGGCAGCTTATTAAATATTTATGAAATCATATTAAGGTGGCATTTGTGTCCTTTCTATAACAGCTGCTAGCTGTATCGCCAGATTCTTTATTTTATTACATAAAATACAATGACAGTGTTATTGCCATCAATCTAGTTGAAAATGGACAAGGGTCAAACTATTTCCAGAAGCACCAAAAGGATTATATGTAGGAGTTCTGGATTAGCCTCTTAGTAAGTTTTGAGACAGTTCAATAAAATATATTAAGTTGAAAGACAGAGTTGTGTGTGTTCCTTATTGTTCTGAGAGTGTTCCTTTCCAACTCTGACCATTCTGAGATTTAAGTAGTTGTTTTTATTTTTTTATTTTCCATTGTGGTTTACCCCACAATATTGAATATATTAATAATTCCCTATGCTGTACACTAGGACCTTGTTGTTTATCCATTCTCTATAGAATAGTTTCTACATAGAAACTATTCTCTATAGAAAAGGGCTTCCCAGATGGCCCCTGTAGTAAAGAACCTGCCTGCCAATGCAGGAGACAAAAGAGACACCAGCTCGATCCCTGGGTCGGGAAGGTCCCCTGGAGGAGGGCGTGGCGACCCACTCCAGTATCCCGGCCTGGAGAATCCCATGGACAGAGGAGCCTGGCAGGCTGCAGTCCATAGGGTCACAGAGTTGGACATGACTGACACGAGTTAGCATGCACACATAGAATAGTTTATGTCTGCTAATCCCAGATTTCCAGTCCGTCGCTCTCCCACCTGCTCTCCCCCTTGGCAACCACAAGCCTATTCTCTATAGTCTATTCTCTGTGAGCCTGTTTCTGTTTCCTAGATATGTTCATTTGTGCCCTATTTTAGATTCCACATATAAGTGATATCATATAGCATTTGTCATTCTCTCTGATTTACTTCACTTAGTATGATAAGCTCTAAATCCATCCATGTTGCTGCAAATGAAATTATTTCATTCTTTTTTATGACTGAGTAGTATTACGTTGTGTGTGTGTGTGTGCGCACGCCACATCATCTTTATCCTTTCATCTGTTGATGGACATATATGTCCAGGTCTTGGCTATTGTAAATAGTGCTGCTGTCAATATAGGAGTGCTTGTATCTTTCTGAATTAGAGTTTTATCTGAATATACACCCTGGAGTGGGTTTGCCGGATCATATGGTAACTCTTCAACGGTTCTTTTTATAAGGGAATCGGCTTCACTTTCACTTTTCACTTTCATGCATTGGAGAAAGCAATGGCAACCCCCTCCAGTGTTCTTGCCTGGAGAATCCCAGGAGCGGGGGAACCTGGGGGGCTGCCGTTCCTGGGGTTGCACAGAGTCGGACACGACTGAAGCGACTTAGCAGCAGCAGCAGCAATGGCAGGCAAAACTGAAAAGGATGGACTGGCAGGGTATGTTCAGGTAGTGGCTCGTGGGCATCCCGCTGATTCTTAGCAGAAAAGAGGCTTTTATACCACACTCTAAATGTCTCGTTTCTCCCTCACATTGCCCTTCATCCTGGTGAAAGGAGCCAGACTTTGTTTGGATATAAAAATTTCCTGAAAACACCTAGACTTACGTTTGTGTTAGTAAGTGTTGGTGCTTTCATTACAGAAGCTGGTTGAATGTACAGCTGATCATGTGAGCTGCCTGTGTACCCCTTCTTCCTCGGGGCTCAAATAACCCCATTTTATTTTTTTTTGTATATACGAATATGATTTATTACAGCCAAAGGATACAAGAACTTAACAAAGAGAAAAGACATGTGGAATAAAGTCCAGAGGAAACCAGACACAAGTTTCCAAGAGTCTAGTCCCATTGGAGTCACACAAGANGGTTGAATGTACAGCTGATCATGTGAGCTGCCTGTGTACCCCTTCTTCCTCGGGGCTCAAATAACCCCATTTTATTTTTTTTTGTATATACGAATATGATTTATTACAGCCAAAGGATACAAGAACTTAACAAAGAGAAAAGACATGTGGAATAAAGTCCAGAGGAAACCAGACACAAGTTTCCAAGAGTCTAGTCCCATTGGAGTCACACAAGATGCACTGAATTACTCCAGCAACAGATTATAACAACACGTGAATATTATCTCCCATGGAAGCTCGACAGAGACTCAGTAGATGACCCCACTTAAAACCATGCTCTGCCCATACTTATCCTGCTACTGTGTTACACATAAAACTCATCTCCTTTAGAAAGCTTAAAAATGGTGGTGCATTAGTCTCCTTATGGGGGAGGTCACAAATCTCTCACTTGCCCGAATTTCCAGAAAAATTTTGTATATTTATATATATGTATGTGTGTGTATATATATATCCAAATGTATTTTACATTTTAAGAATATAAGTATTTAGAAGCATATGAAACAAACAGCAATTGTGAAACATAAGTTAAGTTTCTATTTGAGATCCTGCCCGGAGACCCCTTTGACAACACCAGCCGCCCTAGTCAGGTGGTGGCAGAGACACGCAAGCGCAAAGGCCTAAAGGAAGGCATCCCAGCCCTGGACAACTTCCTGGACAAGTTGTAGGNAACCCCACTTTATTTTTTTGTGTATATACGAATATGATTTATTACAGCCAAAGGATACAAGAACTTAACAAAGAGAAAAGACACGTGGAATAAAGTCCAGAGGAAAACAGACACAAGTTTCCAAGAGTCTAGTCCCATTGGAGTCACACAAGGTGCACTGAATTACTCCAGCAAAAGATTATAACAACACATGTGAATATTATCTCCCATGGAAGCTTGGCAGAGACTCAGTAGATGACCCCACTTAAAACCATGCTCTGCCCATACTTATCCTGCTACTGTGTTACAAATAAAATTCATCTCCTTTAGGAAGCTTAAAAATGGTGGTGCATTAGTCTCCTTATGGGGGAGGTCACAAATCTCTCACTCGCCCGAATTTCCAGAAAAATTTTGTATATTTATATATATGTATGTGTGTGTATATGTATATCCAAATGTATTTTACATTTTAAGAATATAAGTATTCAGAAGCATATGAAACAAACAACAATTGTGAAATATAAGTCAAGTTTCTATTTGATTTGTGAATGTGGAAAATTTTCACATTTTTTGAGAAGAACAGAAAACAAAATTGATAAAAACTATGATTGATCATGAGGAAGATCCTATCATTATCACACTCAAGAAATCAGGATCAAGCATTTTTAGCCATGCTACACTTATGCCAAGAAGCCCACCCAGATGAACACCAAATATCTATTCTTTTACCTTACATTCTTTGTTCAAATGTTTTTCTTTACTGTTGGTATAATGTAAAGCACATAGGCATTATAAGCCAGCAACCCTCTCTCTCCCTCTTCTTCTTCGTTTCTTTTGCCAAGTCAAGCAGCTTATAGGATCTTAGTTCCCTGACCAGGTATCAAACTCAGGCCCTCGACAGTGAGGGCATGGAGTCCTAACCACTGGACCACCAGGGAATTCCCAAGACAGCCCTCTTTCACGGCCTCTGCCTCTTACTCACTGAATGAGTTTGGCAAGATACTGCCACATTTCTGGCCTCAGTTTCTTCATCTGTGAAATGGAAATGTCAGTTCATAAGTCCTTTTCTGGAATCTTATGATCAGATGAGTTTTAGAGTTCAGGATTTTTAAAGAATATTTATTTATTTTACAAAGATAACACAGTGTATATACAAGGATTAGATTATATAACAGTCCCAGCAGGGTCTGGAGCAGCATTCTGTATTCAACTTAGTAACTCTGCAGTAAACATGCATAGTCACACTTAGTGGGATAAAGTATATAAATGTGTCAGATTTGTCACCAAAACTTTTATTTTTCAGAACTTTTGGGTAAATGAGCCTGTGCCAACCCCTGCTTTGAGGATTTTTGTTCAGCAAATTATAGTTGCTTCAACAATGGTAGCTATTGTTTTTATTTGAATTAATGGTAGGTAATATAGACTTCATCTCTTACACAAATTGATATGTGAATAAAGGAATTCTATTCAACATACCCCTCTGAATCCCACTGGATTTTATAAAAGGTGATTACCATATTTCAGAAAATGGTGGTGAGCTTCACTCTTCAGGAAAATATTCACAAGAGGGCATCAGTGCCTTCTCAAGTAATCTTAGATCCTCGTATGTTCCTCTGCTCTGAGATGATGGATAAGCTCAGAATTATAGATTCAGAGCAGTAAATGAGATTTCCATTACCTATGCTTAAAATTAGTACCAAGAAATTTTTAGCTTTCTCTTTTTTTGCCATAATTCTTACTCAAGGGGGTGAAATCAATCACTTTACTAGTTCAGCTACTGTCTGAATGCGCTAAGGTGATTGATGGGGATGTGTGCTAAATTTTGCCTGCTAGCTTACGCCTGATGGGTCCTCAGTCCGGAAGTTTTCAGCTCACTGGTGTGTGAGGGTCCGTGTGAGGTATCTCACTAGTGGTTTACTATAATAAAGGACCAGAGTTTGTAAATTACTTAAAAAATAAATAGGTGAGTATTTCAGGTTACCCTTGGATAATGTCCCTCTCACTTTCTTAGGTTCTAATATTATTTTCTTAAATGGAAGAGAAAAGGAGAGGGTTGTATAAGAGTGTGTCTCAAAATAATGTTATTCATCATGTTCTGGAGGAGAATTTTCTTTTTACTTATCTTCTAGTATATCTGCCTGTTAATCAAAGTATGTAGATTCTATTTTTTTAATATGTGTGTTTTATGTTTTCAAAGAGTAGTTAAAATATTTTTGTTTTCTTTTGGTATGGTTGATTTACAACTTGTGTTATTTTCTGCTGTACAGGAAGTGACTCAGTTATACATATAAATTCTTTTTCATGTTCTTTTCTGTTATGATTTGTCACAAGATGTTGAATATAGTTCCCTGTGCTGCACTATAGGATCTTGTTGTTTATCCATTCTGTAAATAATAGTCTGCACCTGCTAATCCCAGACTCCCAGTCCATCCCTCCCCCTGTAACCCCTGGCAACCACAGGTCTGCTCGCTACGTCTGCGAATCTGTTACTGTCTTGTAGATAAGTTCATTTGTCTTATCCATATATATTTTAGATTCCATATGTAAGTGACATCATATGGTATTTGTCTTTCTCCTTCTGGCTTCACATAGTATAATAATCCCTAGGTCCATCCATGTTGCTGCACATGGCATTGTTTCATTCTTTTTCATGACTGAATCGTATTCCATCCTTTAAATGTACCACACCTTCTTTATCCATATATCTGTCAATGGCCTGCTTACAATAATGTCATGTCTCGGGTATTATAGATAGTGTTGCTGTGAACACTGAGGTGCATGTGTCTTTTTGAATTAGAGTTTCACCTGGATACATGCCCAGGACTGGGACTGCTGAATCACATGGTAACTCTATGTTTCATTTTCTGAGGAGCCTCTATACCGTTTTCCATAGTGGCTGTGCCAGTTTACACTCCCATCAATAGTGTAGGAGAGTTCTCTTTGAAAGTGTAATTTTTAAAAACTCACTGGCAGCTTCTTCATCTTTTGTGGTAAAAGGGACATAATGTTAAATTCACCATTTTAACCACTTTTCAGTGTATAGTTTTGTGGTATACGTACATGCAGACTGTGGTACAACCATCCTCGCCATCCATCACCGGAACTTTTGTATCTTCCCCAGCTGAAACTCCGTCCCTATGAAACACTTACCTCCCCATCCCCCACCCCCTGCAGCTCTTAGCAACCAGCATTCAACTTTGTCTCTAAACATTTGGCTGCTCTAGGCATCTGGTATAAGTGGAGTCATACAGCGTTTGTCATTTTGTGACTGGCTTATATCACTTAGCAGAATGTCTTCAAGATGCATGCACGTTGCCCCATCTGTCATAATTTCCTTTTCAGGACTGAATAATTTTCCATGCTATGTAAATATACTCAGGTCGTTTATCCATTCATCCATTGATGGACACTTGCCTTGCTCCCTTTTCTGGCCATTGTGAGTGGTGCTGCTTCGAGCATGGATAGAGAGACAATGGTTTTGAATTAGTATGGTTACTGCTTGTGTATTTAGAGATGGTCATATCATCTTTTTTTAGTAGGCTATTTTATTTGTTTATTTTTCTTTTGGCGGGGGCCCAACCCCACAGCATGTGGGATCTTAGTTCCCCAACCAGGGATCAGACCCGTACCCTCTGCACTGGAAGCTCAGAGTCTTAACCACTGGACTGCTAGGAAAGTTCCCCACTCATATCATCTTAAAACTATGTCTGTTAAAATGCTAACTTGGCTATTTAAAATCTCAATAGCAGAAAGTCAGCATAAATTACAATTTTAAATTAAGATTTGATTGTGCAAGCTGTTGCCTACCTGTGAATTATTAGGATGTCAGCCTCTGTGTGAAGAGGGCTCCAGAAAAGGGATGCTTGGTCTTTTCTGACTAAGGGACTATGCAAGAGCTTCACCAGCTAGTTTTCTTTGTGTGTCCTGGTGTCAGGTTCTAACCTCAGAATCTAGGATGTACCAGAAAGGAAAGAGACTCGTTTTCCTATTGAGTTATTTTTGAGACTCAAACTGTTGCTTTTCTTATCTTGCTGCATTTTTCCATGTGACAGTCCCTCAAGTAACCACCATATNGGATACAAGTTCTCTACTAGCTTTATGATTTATAAATACTTTTCTCATAATCTGTGGCTTAGTTTTGTATTTCCTTATTGATGTGTTTAGGAGCACAAATGTTTTTAATCTTGATAATGTTCAAGTTATCATTTGTTTCCTTTTATGGTTATGCTTTTAGTATCAGATCTAAAAAATCGAATCCAAGGTCACAAAGCTCTTCTCTTACTTGATTAAAATTATTGAATTTCATTACTTTTAAAATGATCGAGAATGATCTGGATGCCACAACAATGCCTTAGCCATCTGTTTTTTAGTTTTGTGCTTTGGTGGTTGTGCTAATGATAGGAATCCAGAGGCCAGGTATACTGTTGCCATTTTAAGTAATTATAACTTGGCCCCAGAAGCCGTATATTTTCCGTTCTGCTGAGCACTGTTCTCAAAAAGTTCTTTCCTGCCTGTTTGCCATCCATTTCCTTTCACCACCCCAGCCCCAGGCAGCCATTGATCTGGACATAATTGAGTCTCAGATTATTGAGTTAAATTTAATTGGCTAGTTCAAAATTTCCTGCACATTTAATTCTTTGCATGAGAAGATGGCACTCTTTTTTAAAAAATTTGTTTGCTGGAATGTATTTTCTTTGCAATGTTGTGTTAGTTTCTGGTGTATAGCAAAGTGATTCAGTTCTATATTATTGTGCCACTAGTGTCAGGGTTATTCTTAATTTTGTAGCCTTGCAAATTAAAATTTTAAGCAGCTCATGTAGAGATTACTACATCTGCTTCCTTCTCTTGAGAAAAATATACTCATAAACCTTGGTTTTGTACTCCAGCAAAGACCTAGAACACGCTTTTTAAAAAAATTCTTGAAGGAGACAAAAACCTAAGCTTTGAAAGCCTTCCCAAGATAGGCCAATTGGATGTACATAAGGTGCTGACCCTGGCCTAGTGAGTTTTGGCAAAAGGGATACCCCCAGTGCTTATCAACTTAAACCTGAGCCCACTGACCTGGCAGGCCCAACAGTTTCTTCTGCCCGTGACTGGGCGACCCCAACACTCACACCCAGAACCCAGTGAAAGCCGTATCCANTGGATGTACATAAGGTGCTGACCCTGGCCTAGTGAGTTTTGGCAAAAGGGATACCCCCAGTGCTTATCAACTTAAACCTGAGCCCACTGACCTGGCAGGCCCAACAGTTTCTTCTGCCCGTGACTGGGCGACCCCAACACTCACACCCAGAACCCAGTGAAAGCCGTATCCAGTTGTTCTTTTCCACTCTGGAATGTCTCTGGGGTCCCTTGGTCTCCAACCTTATTCTTGGTGGACTCCCTTGGTCTCCTATCTGCTCTCCCTTACCTGATTTACCCAGGTTTTTCATCCTAGACTGACAGCCACTCTGCCGGCCTTTTGAATTGTTCTCCAAAAGATGTTCCCTCTTGCAATGCTCAGCTTGGCTCCACTGGATGCAGAGATCCAGAAACCACTGTCCAACGTCAGCCGAGAGCCTCAGGCCGCCTCCTCTCTGAGAAAGCGCTGGACACTGACGTGCCTTAGCTGCTTCCGTCCTTCTGCCCTTTGCGTGAGAGTGCTCATTTCTCCATTCCCACCTGGCCTGCTTTTATCAGATCCAGTGACCAGCAGCCTTGTGGAATCTCATGCTTTGCTCTCTTTTTCCATTGTCTGATATTTGTTTTTCCTTTCTGCTGTAGCATCTCAGTGGTTTTCCTGTGTTGCTGTGTGCTCAGGCATGTCAGTTGTGTCTGACTCTTGGCGACCCTATGAACTGTAGCCTGCCAGTCACCTCTGCCCATGGGATTCTCCAGGCAAGAATCCTGGAGTGGGTTGCCATGCCCTCCTCCAGGAGATCCTTCTGATCCAGGGGTCAAACCCACATCTTCTGCATTGCAGGCTGTTCTTTACCCACAGAGCCACTGGGGGAACCCAATTTTGTGGGCTTTTTATTAGATTCTTCTTTATATTATAGCAGGTGCAACTCTCAGAATTCAGAGTAGAAGAGACCTTAGAGGTATTCAAAGCATGAGCCTTTATGGAGGGACTTCTATGTAAATGTTTTCCTTGAAATAGTTATGATTCCTTTCATGTGCTTAAGAAATTATTTTTCATAGGTATTTTTTTGCCAACTTCTTTGTGAATTACCACAATTTCCAAATTTTAAAAAGTGATAATAATCATAGTGTAACGTGGAAATTCCTGACATCTGCATCATTTCTTATTTCATTTTTTTGTCTTTATCCTCCTGTTTCAATTTTCCACTTACTTCCCAACTCTTTCTCCAGAAAGATGACAAATATTTATTTCTAGGAACTCAGTTTACTCATAAAATTTTTTTTTCATGATTTACTCTCCTGAAGAGATGCAAAGTGAAGTCACTCAGTCGTGTCCGACTCTTTGTGACCCTGTGGACTGAAGCCTACCAGGCTTCTCCATCCATGGGATTTTCCGGGCAAGAGTACTGGAGTGGGGTGCCATTTCCTTCTCCAGGGGATCTTCCTGACCCAGGGATCGAACCTGAGTCTGCTGCATTTTAGGCAGACGCTTTTACCGTCTGAGCCACCAGGGAAGTCCGAAGAGATGCAAAGAGGCTATAATTCTAGGTTTAATGTTCTTATTAACCAACTTTGATGCAAACCAGAGACTTTTCTCTCCTGATTCTTCCAGGGAGCTGGAAACTTGAACCAAGAATGCTTTCCTCTTAATGATGCTTCTAACTTGCTCTTTGAGTTGGTATTTCTTTCATACCATAGCAGTGAAATTCCATATTCCTTCTGTGGAGTCCATTTAAGTAGTGATAGTAATAGTACATGATCTTTTAATAGAAAAGGTGGTTTCTGAGAAGGCATACACAACAAATTATGCTAGAGCTTTGACTCTTGGCTTGATTGAATCTCACATTGCAGAGAACAATGTTTCTAACATTCATATTTCTGTGTGCTTTGCTTCTATGGACTCCTGAGAAGCCCATAATTTAACTTCCTAGAGACTGAATTCTATTCTAAATGCTCAGAAGGAAGATACTCTTTGAAGTAAATCTGACAAATTCTCTTGGAAGCCAATAATCATTTGCTGATCATTTTTATAAATGCAGATTTTCACATAGGCTGTTTAAAGAAAATTAAATGTATCAGGAATTAAATATGACTCATTCCCCTGTTTTGTGGGTAGATTCTTTGTAGTAGAAAATGTACATTAGCAAGTGACTGAAATGTGTTCTTTGTATGAAATAGCCTCTAGCTGGAATGAAGGATTTCCAGCTACTTAGTGTATGATAATACACCTTCCCCAGCACCGATAACAAGCAGAAAACACAATTCTTCATGTCATGTCAGACTCCATTTCTCATTTTCACGGTCCCATTGTGATTACACAGAGCCTGGATACCTTGGCAAAATGCATTTGGAAATGTTACTGTGAAGACTATAGTCATCTGTGACAAGGCAGGAGGGACAGCCTTTGGATGTGATTACTCTGGGTGTTCTGCCTGCTCACCCCATGCCCAGGCCCATGTTTGGGAAAACCCAATATATAGGAAAGAGTGATTCAGAAATGCAGCTGGACGGAAGGCAGAGGAGGTGGCTGCAGCCAACAAGCACCCACACAGCCCTTGCTCACCACCAAAATCCAGCCCCCTGGCCCATCACCGAGAGCAAACAATATTACAGTGTACCATGTCCCTTCTGAAACTCTTTCCAGAAAGGGACCTTCAGAATTTACTGTGAGCTGAGCATGCTGTCTGTGGCAAGGATAGCAGTGCCCTATAGATATTCGTAGATATCTACCCACTAGACATTTCCCAGAATCCCTTGTGGTTAGTGTCATTGACTCCTTCTGGCCCATGGGTGGGGAACAAAAACTGTCAGCATCACCTCTGGGTAGGGGCAGTTCAGAGCAGGAGAGCATGGGGATTCTGAAAGTCATATATGGAGATGGCAGCCTCAGGGAATGGTGGGGCCTCTGTCGGCCTAGAGCCTCTGTGCCACCCACACTGGACACGGGCAGGACTCAGGTATAAAGGGTACTGTGCTAAGCACTGAGACCTCTGAGTTAATTTCTCACGGTGGTTTAGGTTAATTCTCTCTCCAGCTCTTTCTTCTCCCCAGACCCTGACTCCCGGCTATTAGGAGAAGAATGCACTGAGATTTTGACCCCTGTTTTGCATCTCCAGCCTCCGTGGGCTCATACCATTTAGCAATAAGAGCAGTTTGTAAATCCTTCCTTCTTATCTTTGAAAAATGACATCAGTTTTTAAAAAGTGGCAAGTCTGCCAGGCCTTCCAAAATGCTATTATCTACTATTAAATGGCTGCCATGTTGCCATATGTTGTTTACTTGACAAATAGATAAGAATACTAATATCCTGCGTGGCCTTTTCTGCTGAAAGTTTTAATAAACTGTTTCTGATCCTTACATCTTTTCAGTGATATTTATAGAAATCTCTGTTTACAAGAAGATAAATAGAGCCAGAACTTGTTTCAGTGACTCGACAAATGTTTCAGAATATATTACTATCAAGACCCGTATTTCAGATTTAATTTTCCAGCTCTCAGACTTTACCCTTAGAGCTATTCCCTACTTTCCATGTTTAAAAATTGGAACTAACTTTGTTTCTGTTTTATAATCTGAAGGAAATCACCTAGGAAGTGGACCTTGCTTTGAAGGAGTAGACCTGTCTCTAAGGTCTGCCTTTTTCTTTTCTTCCCCCTTTTCTTTGATTCCCTGTTTAGTAAGAGAATAAGTAGATCCAAGTAGAAGCCAAGATAGAATGCTAGCAGATTCTGGTCTGATTCATGAAGGTCGGAAGGCAAGAGAGGCAGACCTTCATGGAGCTCCCTCTCATCCTATTCTCTAGCTTAATTTTTGCTTTTCTGCATTAGAAATAGATTGATAGAATACCGAAAATAAGTAAATCAGGCCTTGATTTTGTTCAGTTGCTCAGTCAGGTCCAACTCTTCGTGACCCCATGAACTGCAGCACAGCAGACTCCTCTGTCTTTCACCCTCAGTTTGCCCAATTTCATGTCCATTGACTCAGTGATACTATCCAACCACTTCATCCTCTATCACTTCCTTCTCCTCTTGCCCTCAATTATTTTAGGGTGAAAAGTTTTCTTTGGTGTCAGTGGTAATTATTTTCTATTTAATGAGTACAAGTTTTGTATGAGAACTGTAACAAGTCTGTACTCTTTGGCTGTACATACAAGGAAGTATATAGAGGAAAAATAAAATGATGGATTATTTTAGAGTCATCACCAGACTGTTCATTTAGGATTCCTGTAGCTCCAGCCATGATATTGTAAGGAGATATGTGCATTAGAATCATCAACCCTCGTAAATGGGTATTTTAGCATCTTTCTGGTTGTAGGAAACAGTCAGTCTGAGTTTTATTATTTTGGGTATCTGTGGCTATGTAACAAATCACCCCCAAATTTTGTGACTTGAAATAGTTGTGGTTTTTTTTGTTTTTTGGGGTTTTTTTTGTAATTCTGAGGCTCTGTTAACCTTCAGGTGATTGACATCTGATTGTTCTGTCTCAGATGGTTCTTCTGTGGCATGTGGTTTATTCAGCTGCTTTCAGCTGGGAGCTCAGTGGGGCCCAGAAAGTCCAAGATGATCGTTCGTCTACGTAAGGCCTCTTTCCACTCTCTCCTCATCATCCACAGTCGAGCTAAGCTTCCCAGAAGGAGCGTTCGTTACAAGAGGAAAGCCCCAGCATGCAAGTGCTAATCATACCTCTCAATTTGCATAATCCTAGCTAAAATCCCATTGGCCAAAACATTTCCTGTGACCAAGCCCAGAGTCATTGTGGGAGGGGGCTACACAGAGGGATGGATGCTGGAGGGGTGCTTCCTGGGGGCCAGTGGTGTAACAGTCTACCTCCCACACTAATGAAGGCTTATTTTAGAATTCACAGGATGGAAGAAAGATGGGAAGATCTTTCAGCCACAACCACTCTGTGAGGCAAACCTCACAGAGAATTGGAACATTGTTTGGGATGCCAAGAGTTTTAGAGACCTGGTGATCATAGTACAGATGGAGCAGGTCCTTGTCTTCACCTGAGGTGTTCACCAATGCTACAGGCACTCAGCTGACCATTTCCACTGATTCTGTTACTGCCTACCGGCTTCATTCTGCTCAGGACACCTCATATCCTCTGCTGACTCACGGTTTCTCATGCTGCCTTGCCTCTGTGTCATCTTTGACCTTTGTTCTTGCTCCAAACTGTGACTTATTCTCTCTTTCTGCCTCGTATTCACTCTCCCCATGGAAAAGGAATTTGTTGCCAATTGGTTGGTCACTCTCTAGCCCTCTAAAATTGCCAAGTCATCTCAAAGGCACTATGTGGCCTTTGGTCAGACACCCACGCCTGATTCTTCTAGCCTCAGTCAGGGTGGTGGGGTCAGTGCATAAAGACAGACTGTGAGTAGGGCAAGCTTTCAGAGGGAAGAGTTTCCTCTCTGATCTGTTTAGTTGACTGTGACTGGCTTTGGAGGTAGGGTGAGGAAGCCTTCCTTTGAGAAACTCCCAGGTGTTGCTAGTGGTAAAGAACCCACTTGCCAGTGCAGGAGATGTAAGAGACGTGGGTTCGTCGATCCCTCAGTTGGGAAGATCCCCTGGAGGAGGGCTTGGCAACCCACTCCAGTATTCTTGCCTGGAAAATCCCCACGGACAGAGGAGCCTGGCAGGCTGCAGTCCATGGGGTCGCAAAGAGTCGGACATGACTGAAGCAACAGCACGTGCATGTATACCGTGGCTCTCACTCCACCCGTCCTTCCTTTCTCATCAGCTCTCTCACCCCTGAAGCTCACCCTGACAACCTCACCAGATACTTGGTGGACACGTGGGACAGGCGCCACCGTTGGGCAGGTCGCCAGTAGTCTCTCCCTTACGGACTTTTGTGCCCTTGTGTATGTCTGATTTTTTAAACTGAAGTATTAGTTGATTTACAAGGTTGTGTTAATTTCTTCTGTACACCACAGTTATTCTGTCATATATATATATATACATGGACTTTTCAGTAAGCATGCTTCATCCTTCATCTTAGCTGTTTCAGTTAGAGCATTCTCTACTATTTCCTTTCTTGTGATTTCTGTGCTAGATTAAGGAGGATTGAAAAAGCCTATATCCAAATAATTTTATGTGATGTAAATAACTAGATTTTATTGAAAGACTTGCCTATTTTTGATCTAACTTCAATGGCAAAAAGGATTTAAAGCTGTTTTCTGTATCTAAGAGGCCCTTAAAATATTGTTTTATAAATTTTTAGACCTCTTTATACATAAAATAGCTCTAGAAGAATTCACAAAACTTGGTAATAATAACCTTCCCCGGGGAGAAACTGGGATTGTGTTGCTTACTTTGCATTGTATGATCTTTTGTACGTTATGAATGTTGTACCATCTGCTTATATGTTGCATACTTTTTTGAGCCATTTAACATCTTTTTATTTTGATTTTTTAATTAAAAAAATTTTGTGGCCCTTTTTTGCTATAAATTAAAGTATAGTTGAGTTACTGTGTTTCAGGTGTACACATAGTGATTCAGATAGATATAGGTATTACTATACTTTTTTTAGATTTTTTTCCACTATAGATCATAAGATATTGAATATAGTCCGTTCCTTATGCTACACAGTGGGCTTCCCAGGTGACAGAGTAAAGAATCCACTTGCCAATTCAGGAGACATAAGAGACGCAGGTTTGATCCCTGGGTTGGGAAGCTAGCCCGGAGGAGGGCATGGCAACCCACTCCAGTACTCTTGCCTGGAGAATCCCCGGGGACAGAGGAGCCTGGCTGGCTGCAGTCCATGGTGTCGTGAAGAGCTGGACGTGACTGAGCACAGCGCAGTACACACATACATGTCACATCTTCTTTATCCATTCATACGTCAGTTGACATTTAGGTTGCCTCCGTGTCTTGACTGTTTTGAATAACGCTGCTATGAACATTGAGGTATATCTGCTTTTCGAGTTGGAATTTATGTCTTTTCTGGATATTTACCCAGGAATAGGATTACTGGCTCATATGACAACTCTATTTTTAGTCTTTTAAAGAACCTTCATACTGTTCTCCTTAGTTACATTGAGTTCAGTTCAGTCGCTCAGTCGTGTCTGACTCTTTGTGACCCCATGAATCGCAGCACGCCAGGCCTCCCTGTCCATCACCAACTCCCGGAGTTCACTCAGACTCACCTCCATCGAGTCTGTGATTCCATCCAGCCATCTCATCCTCTGTCGTCCCCTTCTCCTCCTGCCCCAATCCCTCCCAGCATCAGAGTCTTTTCCAGTGAGTCAGCTCTTCGCATGAGGTGGCCAAAGTACTGGAGTTTCAGCTTCAGCATCATTCCTTCCAAAGAAATCCCAGGGCTGATCTCCTTCAGAATGGACTGGTTGGATCTCCTTGCAGTCCAAGAGACTCTCAAGAGTCTTCTCCAACACCACAGTTCAAAAGCATCAATTCTTTGGCACTCAGCCTTCTTCACAGTCCAACTCTCACATCCATACATGACCACTGGAAAAACCATAGCCTTGAGTAGATGGACCTTAGTCGGCAAAGTAATGTATCTGCTTTTGAATATGCTATCTAGGTTGGTCATAACTTTTCTTCCAAGGAGTAAGCGTCTTTTAATTTCATGGCTGCAGTCACCATCTGCAGTGATTTTGGAGCCCAGAAAAATAAAGTCTGACACTGTTTCTCCTGTTTCCCCATCTATTTCCCATGAAGTGATGGGACAAGATGCCATGATCTTCATTTTCTGAATGTTGATCTTTAAGCCAACTTTTTCACTCTCCTCTTTCACTTTCATCAAGAGGCTCTTTAGTTCCTCTTCACTTTCTGCCATAAGAATGGTGTCATCTGTATTCAGTTCAGTTCAGTTCCGTCGCTCAGTCGTGTCTGACTCTTTGTGACCCCATGGATTGCAGCACACCAGGCCTCCCTGTNGTAACTTTCCTTCCAAGGAGTAAGTGTCTTTTAATTTCATGGCTGCAATCACCATCTGTAGTGATTCTGGAGCCCAAAAGAAGAACGGTATTATATGAATTCAAATAATATCCCTTCCACTTGCCTAACTCTCAGAACACTGCAGTGGCCACCATAGTAAAAACACCAAGGATTACAAAATACACCTAACAAAGCTTCTAAGATTCCAGGTTTCTTGAGTTTATTCCAAAGATTTGACAAACTTAAAATTCAATAAATGATCTACTTTTATTCTCTTTATTCTTTGTGTATTATTCTTGAGGTCACTAGTTTCTAGTTTCCCTATACCTTTGGCATAACATTTCAGGAAATCTTCTGCTGCAGACTATTCTGTAAAGAACTAATAAATTGTGTAAATTCCTCAGCTCTTTGTGGGGAAAGGATTTTATCTCTTTAGTCTGGAAAGCATTTCTTATCAACAGGTTTATAAAGTATGTGGCCATTCAGTAAAAGTGATTTGATGAAAGCATTCAATAAGTGGCAACTCACCTGCATTTTGCAAGAATTTTTGTCTCAACTTAAAATATTTCACATAATCTCATGCTTTTATTCTTTTCAATACAATGCTTTAAATTGAGGTATAACTCACATGCCATAAAGTTCATCCTCAGTGCATTTTTATAAGTTGTCAGAATGATTAGGAAAACAACAACAACACTGTGTTCTATGCTAATTCATCGGCCAAACTAGAGATGTCTCTAGGCTGCTTTACTGCTTTCCTGTTTCTCTTACGCTTTTACAAGCATGCTGTAGACTGATTTCAGATATTAGAATAAACTCAACAAAATGGCTAGNTTTATAAGTTGTCAGAATGATTAGGAAAACAACAACAACACTGTGTTCTATGCTAATTCATCGGCCAAACTAGAGATGTCTCTAGGCTGCTTTACTGCTTTCCTGTTTCTCTTACGCTTTTACAAGCATGCTGTAGACTGATTTCAGATATTAGAATAAACTCAACAAAATGGCTAGAAACCTTAGAAAGAAAACCACCAACAGGATAAGTAGTAGGGGTATCTCAGAAATGAGAGGAGCAGGAAGATGACGGACAATAACACAAGGAATCTTGGAAGGTTAGCCCCACCAGTAAAGACAGCAGCCAGGTAAAAAAGATTACTGAGTATGGAGTACATTCAAAACCGATGTTTTACATGTATCACATTTTACACCTAAAAGCTACCAAACTGAAGTAGAGGTCAACCAGGTAAAAATCCACCTGAAAGGAGCAATGTTAGAAAGCACTGTTCAACACTCCAGTTAGAAATGTTTAAATGGGGGTGAGGGGGAGAAGACAGATTATGCCATGACCAGAGTGGATTACCATGGGATTGTATTCATTTCTTCAATAAATACTGCCCAATAGTAGGTACTGTTTTAGGTTCTAGATATTCGGCAGCAAGCAAAATAGACAAAGATCTATGCTGCTGTGATGCTGGCAACATTCTAATGAAGAAAAGAGAGGAAGCTGTAACAGTCTAATGGAGAGGATACAATTCATCAACTGATAATATCTGAAGCTGTTTTCCTTGTCTTGCTTAAGAAACAGGAATGAAAAAAATGAAACACCTGAGGGACTATGCAAAAACTGTCACAAATTCAAAGAGTAGAAACAGAAAAGAAAAAAAAAAAAAGATTTAAAATCAAAGCCTACATCCAAAAATATTCTGCAAGAAGAAAAAAGGAATGATAAAAGAGATAAGGGAGGACTGTAAGAAACCGTGAAACCAAAAAGCAGAATTATATATATATATATATATACACACTGAGGCCTTAAAAG
This sequence comes from Neotragus moschatus, assembly GCA_006410615.1. Taxonomy (NCBI): domain Eukaryota; kingdom Metazoa; phylum Chordata; class Mammalia; order Artiodactyla; family Bovidae; genus Neotragus; species Neotragus moschatus. The sequence goes on from SJYA01000735.1 coordinate 675,138, forward strand.
AAGTAAATTGATGGGTGAAAAACTGAATCAGTAATAGGTGAATAATACACAAAAATTGGAGAAAGCAATGGCAACCCACTCCAGTACTCTTGCCTGGAAAATCCCATGGGAGGAGCTTAGTAGGCTGCAGTCCATGGGGTCACTAAGAGCCAGACATGGCTAAGCGGCTTCCCTTTCACTTTTCACTTTCATGCACTGGAGAAGGAAATGGCAACCCACTCCAGTGTTCTTGCCTGGAGAATCCCAAGGACGGGGGGCTGCCATCTATGGGGTCGCACAGAGTTGGACACGACTGAAGCGACTTAGCAGCAACAGCAGCACACAAAAATTACAGATCTGAGTGGTATCATCAGTAGAGGGAGTTTGTTGATAAACCAGGGGGGTTTTCCTATAGAAAACACCCTGAGAGACCATAGAATATGTATAATTTATCACAATTGGTCACAAAGAAAGCCCAATAAGTATGTGGATGAAGAATGTCATCAGCTATCTCAGTAAGCAAAGGATGCTGCAACCATTAAGCCATCAGCCACTGCAGACACCCCCAGTTGTGCACCATGAGGGGAGAGGGATGGAGAAAAATAGGATACTGGACCTAGACAGTTAAATTACATCAAAGAAATTTCAGTAAGCCCAAACTCTTGCAACTTCCCATATATGGAAAAGCGCTAAATTCATTAACTTGAGAGGTTTTTCTTTCATTCTTTCATTTCTTTCAGTAATCTGACGCTCTGATAACCCTTTTTTTTTCCCCTGCAAAAACTCCTGGCTCCTCCCCTACCTCTTCGTAATAGTCCCTTGTTGATGACAGGCTGTCTCCAAGGGCTAAGTCCTCAGTATGTCCGTGGAATAAAATATAACAGCAAATGTCACGTTCTCTAATTACAGAGCAATAAACTAGAGAATTCTAAAAAACCCAACCTACTTTAAGATCTTCTAGTAAGAGTATTACCTAGTTCAACTATGTCAAAATTTTAAATATGATACCCATTAATGTAATCATAATATTTTACTTCTATGGATTTAGTTTATGGAAATAATTGCATAAGTACACTAGATAACTGACAGTCACCTTAACAAAGTAATTTTATGAAAAATTAGGACCAACATAGGACTTCTCTGGTGGACCGGTGGTTAAGAATCAACTTGCCAATGCAGGGGACACAGGTTCGATTCCTGGTCTGAGAAGATTCCATAAGCCCAGGCACCACAACTACTGAAGCCCATGGGCTCTAGAACCCATGCTCCGCAACAAGAGAAGCCACTGCAACCAGCAGCCTGTGCACCGAGACTAGAGAAAGCCTGTGGCAGCAATGAAGACCCAGGACAGCCAAAAATAAGTGCATTCTAAAAAAAGAACAATTAGGTCAAACATAAATGTTAAACAAAAGATTGAGTAGCTTAAATAAAGNATGATCCAGCAGATGTTGGCAATTTGATCTCTGGTTCAGATGTGTATAAGAGACAGGCTTTTGAATATGCTATGTAGGTTGGTCATAACTTTCCTTCCTAGGAGTAAGCGTCTTTTAATTTCATGGCTGCAGTCACCATCTGCAGTGATTTTGGAGCCTAGAAAAATAAAGTCTGACACTGTTTCCACTGTTTCCCCATCTATTTCCCATGAAGTGATGGGACTGGATGCCATGATCTTCATTTTCTGAATGTTGAGCTTTAAGCCAACTTTTTCACTCTCCTCTTTCACTTTTGTCAAGAGGCTCTTTAGTTCTTCTTCATCTTCTGCCATAAGGGTGGTGTCATCTCATGTCTGAGGTTATTGATCTTTCTCCCAGCAGTCTTGATTCCAGCTTGTGCTTCCTCCAGCCCAGTATTTCTCATGATGTACTCTGCATATAAGTTAAACAGGGTGACAACATACAGCCTTGATATAGTCCTTTTCTTATTTGGAACCAGTCTGTTGTTCTATGTCCAGCTAACTGTTGCTTCCTGACCTGCATACAGATTTCTCAAGAGGCAGGTCAGGTGGTCTGGTATTCCCATCTCTTTCAGAATTTTCCACAGTTGATTGTGATCCATACAGTCAAAGGCTTTGCCATAGTCAATAAAGCGAAATAGATGTTTTTCTGGAACTCTCTTGCTTTTTCCATGATCCAGCGGATGTTGACAATTTGATCTCTGGTTCCTCTGCCTTTTCTAAAACCAGCTTGAACATCTGGAAGTTCATGGTTCATGTATTGCTGAAGCCTGGCTTGGAGTATTTTGAGCATTACTTTACTAGCATGTGAGATGAGTGCAATTGTGTGGTAGTTTCAGCATTATATGACATCACCTTTCTTTGGGATTGGAATGAAAACTGACCTTTTCCAGTCCTGTGGCCACTGCTGAGTTTTCCAAATTTCCTGGCATATTGAGTGCAGCATCATCTTTCAGGATTTGAAATAGCTCAACTGGAATCCCGTCATCTCCACTAGCTTTGTTCGTAGTGATGCTTGCTAAGGCCTACTTGACTTCACATTCCAGGATATCTGGGTCTAGGTGAGTGTTCACACCATCATGATTATCTGGGTTGTGAAGATCTTTTTTGTACAGTTCTTCTGTGTATTCTTGCCACCTCTTCTTAATATCTTCTCGTTATGTTAGGTCCCTACCATTTCTGTCCTTTATTGTACCCATCTTTGCATGAAATGTTCCCTTGATATCTCTGATTTTCTTGAAGAGCTCTCTAGTCTTTTACATTCTGTTGTTTTCCTTTATTTCTTTGCATTGATTGCTGAAGAAGGCTTTCTTATCTCTCTTTGCTATTCTTTGGAACTCTGCATTCAAATGGGTATATCTTTCCTTTTCTACTTTGCTTTTCACTTCCCTTCTTTTCACAGTTATTTGTAATGCCTCCTCAGTCAGCCATTTTGCTTTTTTGCATTTCTTTTTCTTGGGGATGGTCTTAATCCCTATCTCCTATACAATGTCACGAACCTCCATCCATAGTTCATCAGGCACTCTGTCTATCAGATCTAGTCCCTTAAATCGGTTTATCACTTCCATTGTGTAGTCATAAGGGATTTGATTTAGGTCATACCTGAGTGGTCTAGTGGTTTTCTCCACTTTCTTCAATTTCAGTCTGAATTTTGCAAAAAGGAGTTCATGATCCTAGCCAAAGTCAGCTCCTGGTCTTGTTTTTGCTGATGGTATAGAGCTTCTTCAGCTTTGGCTTTAATGAGATTAATAGTTTGCTTTTTTAATATTCTACTGTATTTATTTTCTTCTCTTATTTGGACAGTCTCTTAAGTGTTAATGCCTACTAGACCATAATCTCTTCTGAAACATTGGCTAATTGATCTAATTTACGGTAAGATTTTCCTTTTACTGAATCTCTAAAATCTTTTACCTCAAATTCAACTTACACCCTTAATTTCAGACCATCTGCTATACACATAGGTATTCCCTAGCCAGTGCAACCATGAGAATAAAGCAATCTGAAACCTTAGTGTGGAAAACTTCAATTAAGAGTCATTCTGGTGGTGTACGGAGAGGTGATCAGCACCAGAACCAGGGTAATAGAAGTAAGAATGGAAAAGATTATGTGGATGAGAGATTCATAAGATTGAAATCATATCACTTTGATAACTCCTAGGTTTAAAGGAAATGGCGAGGAAGAGGAATGGGCCTGGGATGACTTACAAATTTCTGTCTTGGCAGCCTGAATGGGCGCAGGGGATATGGGGAGAAAGAAGATACAAGAGGACATGACAGATAATAATATAATTTCTGAAACTGAGGACTGAGATATCTTCAGAATGTACAGGTGTAGATATCTGTTAATAAATAGAATATAAGGGCCTAAAATCTAGGAGAAAATTCTGGGTTTGAGTTGAAATCATGGTCATGGAATATAATATCCTGAAAGAACATGTAGAAAGAAAGGAAAACATGATGAACAGAAAATCCAACCCAGAAGTTCTTATCTTACTACACCTTCATAATCATTATCTAATTGATTTTAATATGTTGCGGTTTTCTATATTTTTTAAAATATCATGTTATAAACAAGAGTAAGAAAAATTTTAATTGAGTAAAGTAATTTGGCCTTTTCATTTATTATAATTTTATAATAGATAATGAAATTATGTATATTATATATATATATAATATACATATATCAGGGGCTTCCCAGGTGGTTCAGTGGTAAAGAATCCACCTGCAATGCAGGAGACACAAAAGATACAGATTTGATCCCTAGGTCAGGAAGGTCCCCTGGAGTAGGAAATGGCAATGTGCTCCAGTATTCTTACCTGGGAAATCCCATGGACAGAAGAGTCTGGAGGGCTACAATCCATGGGATTGCAAAGAGTTGAACGTGACTGAGCACACACATACATGTATTAGAATTAGATGTGGCATCTCTTTTACCAAACTTTTATAGTCATAGTCAATAGTTTTGAAAGAAATGGAGGATACATTTACATATAATAATTTAACTTGCTAAAAGTTATTTTTTGATAGACAGTAATTAGATCACAATTTTCTGGCTTGAAATTTTATAAGCCACTAAAGTTAATGTTTCCCTTATGATTATATCTAGGGATTCAGATGAGAATCATCAATATTAGCAGAGGCAAAAGCAGCAAACTAATTTAGGCATCTTTGGTATAGACAGTATTCCTATCAACATACACATGCCATCTGTAATGAGGAAACGACATGAGTTAAGTTAAATGCAAAGAGGGCTGCCTAGAAGGTTTGAATACATTTTTGTTCAGACACGTAATTGATGTTCTTCTAATGCTGTTTCTGAAATGGTAAAAAGATGTTGGTGTCCCAATAGCATTATCCTTGTTCTCTCTGTAAAATCATTAAGAAGAGCTCTATCATCTCTGATAGGCTTTAGATAAATTGACCTGTTAAGGGCAATGGAGATGGTCGGCACTTTCCTCATGGCCATAGATAGGCATGTTGTCCAACTTTCAATGAGAAATATCTTCTGTGGTAGAAAAAGAAAAATTAAAGACCTACAGTAATTTTGTTTAGGGTATATGTAAGAATACAGCAGGGATTATTAATAACAAGTTTGGTGTACTTTGCACAATAAAGATTTGATATTAGTTCTGAAAGTCCTAACTATGCAGATATTCTAGGCAGCTTACTTCAATGTTTTGCTTCTCTCAATCTGTAGATTTAGAACCCCAAATGCTTTATTAATTACCACACAAGTAAAAATGATCCATCTTCTTATTTCCTTGTTGTTGTTCAGTCTCTAAATCATTTCTTATTTACTACACTGACTTGATAAGAGAGACTATATATATATATATGTGTGTGTGTGTGTGTGATATATATATATAGAACTAGTCAGAGTAGTAAATAAGTGAGCTATATAGTATAAGTGTATAAAACAAATCAGATGAAAATATCAGACAATTATATATGTTATATAATACATATATAATGAGTCAGAGTAGTAAATAAGACATAACATATATATCTGATATGTGTATTACAGATATCATCAGTTCAGTTCAGTTCAGTCACTCAGTCCTGTCCGACTCTTTGCGACCCCATGAATCACAACACGCCAGGCCTCCTGTCCATCACCAACTCCTGGAGTCCACTCAGACTCATGTTCATTGAGTCCATGATGCCATCCAGCCATCTCATCCTCTGTCATCCCCTTCTTCTCCTGCCCCCAAGCCTTCCCAGCATCAGAGTCTTTTCCAATGAGTCAACTCTTCATTTCAGTTGGCCAAAGTACTGGAGCTTCAGCTTTAGCATCATTCCTTCCAAAGAAATCCTGAGGCTGATCTCCTTTAGAAAGGACTGGTTAGATCTCCTTGCAGTCCAAGGGACTCTCAAGAGTCTTCTCCAACACCACAGTTCAAAAGCATCAATTCTTCGGTNTTTTTTTTTTTTTTTTTTTTGACTGCTTCACACAACTTGTGGTATCTTAGTTATCCAACCAGGGCTTGAACCCAAACCTTCAGCAGTGAAAGCACAGAGTCCTAAATATTGGGCCACCAGAGAATTCCCTGTGACAGTGGTTTCTTATTTTTCCATTCCCTATGCCATGTTGACAGAGAAGGCAATGGCACCCCACTCTAATACTCTTGCCTGGAAAATCCCATGGACAGAGGAGCCTGGTAGGCTGCAGTCCATGGGGTCGTGAAGAGTCAGGCACGACTGAGCGACTTCACTTTCACTTTTCACTTTCATGCACTGGAGAAGGAAATGGCAACCCACTCCAGTGTTCTTGCCTGGAGAATCCCAGGGATGGGGGAGCCTTGGTGGGCTACCGTCTATGGGGTTGCACAGAGTCGGACACGACTGAAGTGACTTAGCAGCAGCAGCAGCATGCCATGTGATGATAGCAGGCATCCTAAATTATTCCTGACTTTAAAAGAATGTTTCATATGTCTCATCATAAGTGTGAGATTCACATTAAGTTTTAGGTAGAAGTCTTTTCTTTAAGTAAAGTATCCTTTTATTCATGGTTTTCTAAGATTTGTTAACCTGAGATGAACAAAATTTTTCTCTGTTGGTATGTTAACATGGTAAATTCCACCAGACTTTATAAAATTATCTCTGTAACCCTAGAATATGGGCTTCCCAGGTGGCACACTGATCAAGAATAGACAAGGGTTCAGTCCCTGGGTCAGGAAGTTCTCCTGGAGAAGGAAATGGCAACCCACTTCAGTATTCATGCCTGGAAAATTCCATAGACAGAAGAATATAGTGGGCTACCATCCATAGGATCGCAAAGAGTTGGACACAACTATGCACACACACACACACACACACACACACAAAATCCTAGAATAAACCCAACTGGCACTTATTCAGTTCTGAAAAGTTCTTAATCTTTATCAAAATATTGTCTCTTTCTTCATTCTATTTTATCTTTCTGAAAATATATAAAATTTATATGTTTATAGATATATAGATGTAGATACAGCTGATACAGAGAGAGGAAAAAAAGAAGATTCCTATTAGATACATGTTGGATCATCTTATTCATTTGCACCCATTCTATTTTATTCTGTTGTACTTCTTATCTTTTATATTTTATTTCTAATTTCTTTGCTACATCCTGGACAATTTCCTCAAGTCTACCCTAAAGTCATCAATTCTTTGTTAATCAGAATCTAACCAGATATTAAATCTCCCACTTAAGTCTTAATTAATGATTACTTTTTCTGTAATTTCTAAACATTTTATTTAGTTCTTTTTCAAGTGAAAGTGAAAGTCGCTCAGTCTTGTCCAACTCTTTGCAACCCCATGACTGCAACCTGCTAGTCTCCACTGTCCATGGGATTCTCCAGCCAAGAATACTGTAGTGGGTAACTGTTCCCTTCTCCAGGGGATCTTCCCAGCCCAGGGGTTGAACCCAGGTCTCCCGAATTACAGGTGGATTCTTTAACATCTAAGCCATCAGCGAAGCCCAAGAAATTGGAGTGGGTAGCCTAACCCTTCTCCAGGAGATCTTCCTGACCCAGGGATCGAACTGGGGTCTCCTACATTGCAGGTGGATTCTTTACCAGCTGAGTTACCAGGGAAGCCCTTTTTTCAATCTGTATATTATATTCTTTTTTCATAGGGCCCTAATATTTATGGCTTATATTACTTCTTTTAGTATTTCATTCATTTCACACATAATTATTTTGTAATCACTTTCAGATTATTTATGTGTCTCATGTATCTCAAAAGCTTATTTTTCTGCTTTTTGTTTTTGCTAATATCTCAGTCAGGGTTCACTCAGAAGACAAAAACCATATCAGTATTTTGAATAAGGACAATTTAATATAAATAATTATTAATTAAGGTGGTTAATAATGAAATGAGAAAAAAAGAAGACCAAGGAATACAATAATAGTGAATATAGAGAACAACCAATACTTCTAAGTTGAGGATAACTAAAAAAGAAGCAAATTTGGAAAAGGACCTCCACCACCCCAGCTCCCCTTAAGGCTGAGATTCAAACCTCAGTCCTAGAGAGGGTATGATTAGAGCTTACTGGTTGGCAAGGTTTCTGAGATGTTGTAGGCCAGAGCTATTTCACAGGAAGCTGTCCAGTAACGTGCCAGTATAGGTCAGGGATGATCTTCTGGAAGTTGCTTACTGGGCTATGGGCAACTCAGAGTGGCATGTAGAAAACTGCCCATTGCAGTGCCAGAGAAACTCACTGGAGGGTGAACTCCACTGGGTCTCCCTGCTACCACTGATAGCCAAGCCTTAGGAGGAAAAAAAAGAGACACAAGAATTGCTAAGTCCTATTATCTGTTTACCTTGTGGGTTCCCTCCAGAGCCATCTCTTGACAAAGCCTAGACGGCTGGTTGGCATCACCAACTCGATACACGTGGGTCTGAGTGAAGTCTGGGAGTTGGTGATGGACAGGAAGATCTGGCATGCTGCAGTTCATGGGGTCGCAAAGAGTCAGATACGACTGAGCGACGGAACTGAACTGAACGGAACTGAATATTGCCCCCAGATAGCAAAAGGTCCAATCCATTACCAAAAACCAAGGCAACAGAGGCAGATTTGGATCTGATAATCAATAATTTCATAGCTAGCTATCTTAGAGAAGTTTGTATACTCCTTAATTTAGCATAGACCTCATGGCAGCTCGGTGAGATCAGTACCATCCCCATCATACAGGAAAGAAATATCTTTACAGAGGTGAGGTAATTGTCTGCAGCCATCCACCTAGTAAATAGTCAGAAGGCTGGACTCAGATGACTTGATTCCAGAACCTTCTGTCTTAAACACTGCACTCTCTGCTTCCAGATTCACCCGAGTAAGGCAAACTGGAGAGCTGGTATGCTGGTCCTGGGCTTTCCAGGTGGCACTAGTGGTAAAGAACCCGCCTGCCAATGCAGGAGACATAAGAGATGTGGGTTCAATCCCTGGGTCAGGAAGAGCCCCTGGAGGAGGACATGGCAACCCACTCCAGTATTCTTGCCTGGAGAATTCCATGGACAGAGGAGCCTGGTGGGCTCCATAGCAACACTAAGAGTCAGACAAGACTGAAGCAACTTAGCGCACATGCATGGTGGTCCTGGCCTGGCCTGAAAAGGCAGTCATGAGAACATTGATGAAAATAGCTGGGGGAGACATTTCAGAATAAGATCTGATGGGTTTTGGACCAATTACATAAAATAGTTACCCCAGGATAATCTCAACTTCATATGTTTTAGACCATGACCCACATGGACATTTGCATTTTACAAACTCTGGGTTCAGAAAATATGGTCCTCATAAATCTAAGGTATACATAAAAGTCAAAAAATAAACCCAGGAACAGCATAGAACAAACTCCAGCATTCATTTTATATGATTTTGTATAAGATTTATAACCAATAAGAGTGTTTATATGGTATAATTACACAAATACACAGACACACACACACACATAAGCCCTCCAGCACAATATTCTTAGGGCTGAGTTTGTTTTTACATATACCATAAATATTCTTAAGGTTAATTGAAAGCAGAACATGTGCACAACTTGGTGTAAATGTTGACTCCTGTTCAAGTTTCTCTTTTGCTTAGCTTTTCTTAGCCTTTTTTTACTTTCAGTGTCAAAAGATCAATACACAATAATAAAACGATAGAGAGGACGTCTAATTAGGCTTTGTTTATACTCTAGACATCCTCTCAATCATTTTTATTGTTGTATATTGACCTTTCAGCACTAAAGGAATGGACAAACTCAAGACATCACCTCCTCCAGTGTACCCACATCCTAAGTCCCAAAATTTGTGAATATGTTCTAGCACAAGGGGGAATTAAGGTTCCAGATGGAATTAAGGTTGCTTTAACCAGTTACCCCGAGATGGAGGGGTGAGCCTGGATTATCCAATGTAATTACAAGGGTTATTATAAGTGGAAGAAGGAGGCAGGAGAATCAGAGTCAGAGTGACACAACATGAGAAAGACAAATTCTTCCCTGGAGCCTCTCCAAAGGAGCACAGCCCTGCCTACACCTGAGACTCATTTCAGACTTCCGACCTCCAGAGCTGGAAGATAATAAATTCATGTTGTTGTAAGCCACTAACTTTGTAGTAATTTTTATAGCCACCATGGGAAACTAACACATCCTGCCCCAACATCTGAACAGGAGAAAATTTTGAATTTAAAGCCTTAAAGTCCCTGTTCAAATCATAATCCTAAGGATGAATGGATAAATCTTACTGGTGGCACTGAACATTCCTTCCTTGCCTGCTCAGATGCTAAGGCCTCCCTTTTGATTCTTCTCTTATAGGCAAATTGTTCCCTACGTCCTACAGCTTCATATTCAGAACTACTGTTTTAAGGTAATGTCTTTCACTCACTCAACTAGTCAGTGCGTCAACAAGCATGTAGACCGCTAGCCAGACCTCTGCCCTGGACCTCAGATACAAAAATCTAACTCATGTCCAAACAGTGTTTCAGTTTATGTCCAAAACAAAATTCCTGATGTTCCTACCCAATTCACAACTTTCAGAGGCATCTTTGCTTCAGTGGATCCAAATTCCATTCTGCTACTTGTTTAGGTCAGAATACCTGGAGGGTCCTTTCCTCCCTTCTTTCCCTCACATTTCCTGTATAATCTGTCAGTCTATCCTGCCTGCTCTGCATTCAGAATATATACTCTTCTCACTGTCCACCCATCAGGTCACTGTTTCTTCTTGCCCAAAAGCCTCTAACGGGTCACCAGCTTTGTGCCCTCCAGTCTGATCTCAAAGCAGCAACCAGACTGGTCACATGTAAGTCCAACCCCTTCACTTGTCCTGTCAACGACTCCCATCTCTTCTCATCTCACTGGGAGTAAAACCCAAAGGTCCTGCTCCCTCTTCTGCTGTCCACTGTCCTCATTTCTGTGACTCTCTGCAGCACCCACTCAGCTCCAGGAACACCAGCCTTCTTGCTGTTCCTGGAACAAGACAAACACACTCCTGCTCCAGGGGCATTGAGCTTGCTGTTCCCTCTGCAGGGAGGTCGTTCCTGCCTGCCTTATATTAAAAAGCAAGCCACTCACTCCTCACCCCTTCTCCTGCTACTTCCTGAATAACAACCTGTTTTATTTTTCTCCACATCGCCACCTCTTATATTACATATTTACTTGTGGATTTGTTGTTTCTTCAATTCCCCTCAACCATACTAAAATGCCAGTTCCATGAAAGAATTGCACCTGGCACATAATAGGTATATATACAAATATTTTTTTGAGTACGTAAATGAGTGAATCAATCAATATTGAGCTCCTGCTACATAAATACCTGTTCAGGGTGGGGATACAGAGATGAATTAAATACAGTTTTTGACACTGAGGAATTTATAATTTGGAGCAACACTGTTTAACAGAACTTTCCATGGTGATGGAAATACTCTATCTGTGCTGTCCAGTATAGTAGCCAGTAGCACAAGTGGCTACTAAGCACTTAAAACGTGGCCAATGTGACTGAGGAATTGAGTTTTTATTTTAACAATCTTAAATTTAAATGCAGAGGTTGCATGTGCCTAGTGGCTACCATGCTGGAGAACACAGGTTTAGAAGAGGAGGTAGATCTATTAACCTGTAATACTGGTAAGACTGCAATATAACTAGTGCACAGGCAATAAAGTGCTGTGGGAACCCAGAGGAGAGGGCCGCTAATTCTGCCTGAGTGTAATTTCCTCCAAGAGACTTCCCAGGAGCACTCAGTGCTTCTCCCTCTCATCATTTGGCATTCCTGTAATTATTATTTATTTGTAATCATTTACTTGATGCTAGTCTTTGTTACTGACTAGAGAAGGAAATGGCAACCCACTCCAGTATTCTTGCCTGGAGAATCCCATGGACAGAGGCGCCTGACAGGCTACAGTCTATTGGGTCACAAGAGTCGGACACGACTGAGCGACTAAGCTCAGCACAGAACAGTCTTTGTTACTAAGCTATGAGAACTGGAACTGTGACCACCCTGACATGCTGACAGAATGCTTTGCAAGGAGTGAAAGTGAAATGAAAGTCGCTCACTCATGTCCAACTCTTTGCAACCCCATGAACTATATAATCCATGGAATTCTCCAGGCCAGAATACTGGGGTGTGTAGCCTTTCCAAACTTCTCCAGGGGATCTTCCCAACCCAGAGATTGAACCCAGGTCTCCCACATTGCAGGCAGATTCTTTGCCAGCTGAGCCACTAGGGAAGCCCACAAATACTGGAGTGGTAGCCTATCCCTTCTCCAGTGGATCTTCCTGACCCAGGAATCAAACTGGGGTCTCCTGCACTGCAGATGGGTTCTGTACCAACTGAGTGCAGGTGAGCAATAAATATTGGTTTGACTGACAGCTGAGATGGTTATAGGAAGCTTCCTGAGGATCTTACATTTGAGATGGATTTTAGAAGGTGAGTAGGAATTCGGTAGGCCGAGGCCAAGGTGAAGTAAAGAGATAGTAGGCAGGGAAAATGGCACACACAAAGAAAGCCAGACAAGCAGGGGTGTTTTAGCTCTTCACTAGTGGACCTGAGAGTACACTGCGGCTGTAATGCACGTATTAGTGTAAACGCACTCACTTTATACTACTTGACCATTCAAGCTAGACGACTTTGTAAAAAAAAAAAACCAAAAAACAGTATGAAATTAAAAGTTGGGCAGTTGTTTAGTGAATTGTGGCAAAGCAGATGTAGACTTTTGCACATCTTTAGCCCACACAAGCCTTATAATAAGTATAGACTGAAGTTTCACTAGACTTTTCCTGATCTAGAATATTCTGATATTTCAGCTTGTGGGGACCTTAGAGATTACTTAACTGACGCTTTCTCTGGTCAGATGACAGAAGCCAGAGTTAATTAGTGCGGAGGTAGGACCACAATCCAGATGTTTGGGCTTGCTGTCTGGAGACATTACCAACATGCGGCAATTGCACAGCCACATTTCAGCCTCTCACCCTGACACAAAGCAAGTTACAGGCCCCACCATATGTCCATTAATAACCCCTAGTCACCTTACAAAATACACAGGAAGAAGGCTCAGTCATAAATTCTCTATGTATGAGCCGAAACATCAAGGCTGCTTGATACAAAACAACCACTTAAGTCTCAATAAGCAGTAAACGTTGAAAGAGTTATTTTAGGAATGCACTCTGAACTGAACTGCTATTTTTGCAAGCAAAACAGGGTGCCCGTTCTGTGCAGTATATTAAATGACAATTGGACCACAGATCTGGTTTCCCGTCCTGAATAGACCACTCTCTAGCTGGGTTACCTAGCACAACTCAGACAACCTCTCTGAGCCTCCACATTTCTTAATTTCTAAAAAGCAGAAACTGGATATTCAAGGTCCTCCCCAGTTCTGTAGTTTTCATGTGATTTTTCTAAGAATGAAAGGAAAAGCAGCAGAAACAAATTCCACTTGGACAGAGGTTCATTTATGCTGCTTCTTTGCAGTCAAACCAGCAGCTCTAATGATATTTCTCTATCAATTTATACATTTGTCAAACTATACATGTCATGTGGTACAATATTGGAACTAACATTACATCCTTTACAGCATTCTGCACTTGATGTGTGCTCCAGAAATGCTACCAACTAACTGTTGTCCCGGCTCTTACCCGTGCTATATCAGCTCGCCAAGGTTCAAGACTCATGCTCTGAGATTTCAAGCAGTCTTTCTTTGCAAGCTGTTTCGTCTTTATCAACAAGTTAAAGCCAATTTTCTTACACTAAAAATATATTGACTTCCCTCGGTACAGATGTGATACAGACTATGCTTTATCCATCTCCATATTATCTTCTTTTAAAATCTCTTGGGGTCCCGGAGAACAACAAAGCTTACTTCATAACAAACAAGAAGAAATAAAAATAGCTTATTGCTATGGAAGCCATTGTGTCTTACTACATGATATGCATATATATGGATCCCTAAACAGAATCACCATGGTTTACCTTTGACTCTTTCCACCACAGAAATAGAAAATTTATCTCCTTCTTTTCAATTTAGTTCTATCTTTCATGCACAAACAAAGGTAAGATTTTTCCTTTGACTAATTTCTTTACACATACATGATGTTGATTCCTACTTTCTTGGGATCTCTTAGACACGTACCTAAACATTCACAGTACAGTCTCTTAGAATATGAGGATAATCTCATGCAAGTGCAATTAAGAACAGATGGCTAAAAACTGCAAGGTAGTATTTGCATAAAAAGATCATCATACTTTGACACTGTAGTTTTATATTACTTTTAATTGTTTTCCTTGAAAGGAGTACTCCCACCTCCCTTAACCAAAAGATAACAAGAAAACATGGCTTTTTTTTTTTTTTTTTTTTTTTTTTATGTAAAAAAAAAAATTTTATTTCAATAACATTGTTTATTAAAGAATATAAAAGTTATAAAAAAAATAAAATATCTTGAT
>SJYA01000735.1:689530-720615 GCA_006410615.1 Neotragus moschatus
GTTTTTTTTTTTTTTTTTTTTTTTTTTTTTTACCGGAAAGGAAACATTTCATAGCAAATACACTGAGGAGTAAAAAGTATACAAGTTCATAAAGGACTATGATATATTGTGAATAAAACTGGCACATATGGTCAAATGTTCAAGAAACATGGAGACTAATAGACTTTAACCACCTAATCTGCCCATACACCATAAGTAATCCACAAAGCCTGTGCACCAACATAATGGACTTATTCTAAAAAAAGAAAAAATTGCTTTCAAAGCAGAGTTCATTGACTTATTCTCTTCTGTAAGTCACTGTAAATTAAGCTTACCAACTTGGTTACCTTATGTTCCCACAGCACCTCTGTCTTGTTCTGGTTTATAGATGGAAGGCTGAATAACAATTTAGCAGCTGTGAACAACGTGATAGAAACAGGGATAAACTATTAAAAGCAGATATAAAGAACTGAAGGAGGAGAAAAAAACAACAATCTGGGCATTACAAAAGTGATTCGTAAAATTTAGAAAATATGAGTGGCCCCGTCCATAGGCGGCCCTGGATGATCCTGTTTGGTTCCACACAGAAATCTGCCACCCAGACCACAGCTGATTGAATTAGGGCTGGTCACGTGGTGTAAATACAGCCAAAAGTCAGGTGAACATTAAATTTCAGGGTGACCTAGTTTGAAAAGACATTACAAAGAAAAAAGATTCAGTAAGATTCTTGACAAAAGCAAGGAAGATTCCAATTCTACTTGGAGTTGGATTAATGGAGAAAAATCAGACTGTTGGCAACGAGAACTGAAGCTGAAAAGATGATCTGCATAAGATCCTTGAGGGATCAAGAACAAATCAAAGTTATAAAGAAATCAAAGACATAAGAAGCACAAACCAAAAGTAAGCAATGATGTTGATAAAAGAAAAGAGTGAGGCAATGATTTATTAGATGAGAAGAAATAAGACACACATTAAAGAGGAGATAAATGGAGGCTCTGCTGTCAAAATCCCTAGAACTACCTTTCACTTCTAATCTTGTGTTAATTTCCCAGGCTTGGATTTTTCTGAGACTCCATATCTTTTATTTATTTTTCTAAAAGTCCATAGTTACTTAAAATAGCCTGGAAATATCTTCGTTTCTTAAAATCAGAAATGCCTAGTCTTTTGTTTATAAACTCTGAAGATGTATCACTTTCTTATTGGTTTGTTAGAGTTCTTTGCTCATCAGGTCTATAAATCTGTAGTATATGTTCATCATTTGACTTTTAACATAATAGTAGATAGCAGTTATCAACACTTATTATGTTCCATGCACTATAAAAACCACTTTACAGGAATTATCTCGCTGAGTCCTCAAAATAACCATCCATGAAAAAAGTATGGCACCAAGAGTTTAACAAATTTGTCTAAAGTCATAGAGATAATAAGAGGAAAGAAAGGTAGGGAAAACCTTGTGTGTCTGACTCTGCAACTGCTCTTAGCCATTCAGCATCACCATTTTTCTTATTGCTACTTTTTAAATTATGTTAAAATATGCATCAGGTTTCCCTGATGGCTCATATGGTAAAGAATCTGCCCGCAATGCAGGGGACTTGGGTTTGATCCCTGGGTCGAGAAGATCCCCTGGAGAAGGAAATGGCTATCCACTTCAGTATTCTTGCCTGGAGAATTCCATGGACAGAGGTGCCTGGTAGGCTACAGTCCATGGAGTTTCAAAGAGTTGGACATGATGAAAGTGACTGAACATGCACACAAACTATACATAACATAAAATTTGCCATCTTAACTATTTTTAAGTGTACTGTTCAGCGATATTAAATACATTCACACTGGTGTCCAACTGTCATCACCAGTCATCTCCTGAATTCTCTTCATCTTTCAAAACTGAAACTCTGTGCCCTTTAAACAATAACATTCCATTTCTCCCCCTGCCAACCCAGCCTCTGGTAACCACCATTCCACATTCTGTCTCTATGAATTCAACTACTCTGGGTATCTCATAGAAGTGGAACCATACAGCATTTGTGCTTTTGTGACTGGTTTATTTTACTTAACATACATAATGCCCTCAATGTTCATCTATATTGCAGCATGTATCAGAATTTCCTTCCTTTTTAAGAGTAAATAATAGTCCATTGTATGGTTATACCAGATTTTGTTTATCCACTCATCAATCTGTGGACACTTGAATTGCTTCCATTCCTTGGCTATTATGAATAATGCTACTATGAGCTTGGATGTACAAAATTCTTCTTCAGCATGTTCTTGCTTTTAATTCTTTGACTATGTACCAGAAGTAGGATTGTTAAATCTTATGGGAGTTTTATTTTTAATTTTTTTAAAAAACTGCTATACTGCTTGTCATAGCAGCTACACCATTTTACATTCGTTACCAACAGTGTACAAAAATTCCAGTTTTTCCATGTCCTCACAACACTGCTTTAAAAAAAAAAATGGTAGCCATCTTAATGGAGGCAACATCATTCTTCTCTTAATTTACATGTTTGAGAAATTTTAAAGTTTTTATGTAGACAGATTAGCAATTTATATCTTTAAGGTTTTAATATACTATTTCAAAAACCCTTCCTCATTCAAGATTATATAAAGATTCATTTCTATTACATTTTCTTGTTGTTGTTTAGTGGCTGTATCTGAGTCTTTTGCAACTCCATGGACTAGGAGTCTCCCAGGCTCCTTTGTCCATGGGCTTTACCAGGCAAGAATGCTGGAGTGGGTTGCCATTTTGTTTTCCAGGGGATCTTCCCTATCCAGGGATCGAAACTGTGTCTCCTGCACTGGCAAGCAGAGTCTTTACCACTGAGTCAGCAGGGAATGGATTAATCATGTGAAGTAAAGACTAACCATAAATTCTTCAGTCATAATAATTGAACTATTGTCCCATTGTCAGTTTTTTTTTTAATATTCTGTCTTTCTCAAGTAGTCTGAAATTCCATATTCAGTATACGCTAAATATGTATGTGTATATATATACAAGCATATATATGAATAGCAGAGAAGGTGATGGCACCTCACTCCAGCACTCTTGCCTGGAAAATCCCATGGATGGAGGAACCTGGTGGGCTAGAGTCCGTGGAGTCACTAAGAGTTGGACGCGACTGAGTGACTTCACTTTCACTTTTCACTTTCATGCACTGGAGAAGGAAATGGCAACCCACTCCAGTGTTCTTGCCTGGAGAATCCCAGGGACAGAGGAGCCTGGTGGGCTGCCGTCTGTGGGGTCACACAGAGTCGGACACGACTGAAGTGACTTAGCAGCAGCAGCATATATGAATAGATTTCTGGACTATATATTCAGTTTCTGTACCATAAACACAGTGTTGATTACAGTACCTTTATAAGGCATTAAAGTATGTGGTAGGGCCAGTATCCCTTCATCACTCTAGTTTATCTGAAGTGCTCTAAGCTATTCTTACATATTATATAGAGGTAAAACATTTCCACAATAGTTAGTTCAGTTCAGTTCAGCACAGTCGTGTCCGACTCTTTGCGACCCCATGAATCGCAGCACGCCAAGCCTCCCTGTGCATCACCAACTCCCAGAGTTCACTCAGATTCACGTTCATCGAGTCAATGATGCCATCCAGCCATCTCATCCTTGGTCTTCCCCTTCTCCTCCTGCCCCCAATCCTTCCCAGCATCAGAGTCTCTTCCAGTGAGTCAACTCTTCGCATGAGGTGGCCAAAGGACTGGAGCTTCAGCTTTAGCATCATTCCTTCCAAAGAAATCCCAGGGCTGATCTCCTTCAGAATGGACTGGTTGGATCTCCTTGCAGTCCAAGGGACTCTCAAGAGTCTTCTCCAACACCACAGTTCAAAAGCATCAATTCTTCGGCACTCAGCCTTCTTCACAGTCCAACTCTCACATCCATACATGACCACTGGAAAAACCATAGCCTTGACTAGACAGACCTTAGTTGGCAAAGTAATGTCTCTGCTTTTGAATATACTCTCTAGGTTGGTCATAACTTTTCTTCCAANCAGATCCATACATGACCAATGGAAAAACCATAGCCTTGACTAGACAGACCTTAGTTGGCAAAGTAATGTCTCTGCTTTTGAATATACTCTCTAGGTTGGTCATAACTTTTCTTCCAAGGAGTAAGTGTCTTTTAATTTCATGGCTGCAGTCACCACAATAAGTTAATTGCCTCCCAAAGATATTGCCATGTTATAGAATAATGCAATATAATTAATGTTCACCAAAATCACTGCAGATGGTGACTGCAGCCATGAAATTAAAAGATGCTTGCTCCTTGGAAGAAAAGCTATGACCAACCTAGGCAGCATATAAAAAAGCAGACACATTACTTTGCTGACAAAGATCTGTCTAGTCAAAGTTATGGTTTTTCCAGTAGTCATGTATGGATGTGAGAGTTGGACTATAAAGAAAGCTTAGCGCTGAAGAATTGATGCTTTTGAACTGTAGTGGTGTTGGAGAAGACTCTTGAGAGTCCCTTGGATTGAAAGGAGCTCCAACCAGTACATCTTAAAGGAAATCAGTCATGAATATTCATTGAAATGACTGATGCTAAAGCTGAAACGCCAATACTTTGGCCACCTGATGCAAAGAACTGACTCATTGGAAAAGACCCTGATGCTGGGAAAGATTGAAGGCAGGAAGAGAAGGGGACAACAGAGGATGAGATGGTTGAATGGCATAATGCCTCTATGGACATGAGTTTGAGCAGGCTTTGGGAGTTGGTGATGGACAGGGAAGCATGGCGTGCTGCAGTCCATGGAGTTGCAAAGAGTTGGACAGGACTGAATGAGTGAACTGAATGAATTAATGTTCACAGTGATCACTTCAAAAGTCATCAGAAAACTTCAAATCTGCTTAACAGCATCGACAGAAATAAGCAGAAAAGAATACAATGCATTTAATAATATTTATGTAAAGTAACAGTATAAAAAGTAAAATTTTAGCTTTGTCAAAAACTAAGGGACAGAGATCACTAATATTATTCATTTACAATAAAAAAAATAATAATCATTTAGGCACAAGGATACACTGGTGGAAACTGGGCCAAAATTCAATTAGCACTTAAGGTGCATTAAAATATCCTTTCCTGAGAGAGGAGGTCCCAGAATTCCCCAGTGACCCAAGGATCATTGCACTTCCTTTCTCATTAAATCATCTGAAATCTTTATGTCCTGACTATAGTTTCTCTCTACTCTCCACCAATTATCGGTTAGTCCTCCCAGCTTGCAATGAAAACTGTGATGCACTTTCTAATTTCAAAGAATGTCCAGTCATCCTGTTGTAGTCTCTCTTTCTTGAATCGACTCCTGAAGATGACTGAACTACCACCTCATTTGCATTATAACAACCCAACGTGACATTTTTTCTTTTGTCTCTTCTCCACATGTCTAGGACTATCATTGGCACATCATCTGTCAACCATCATGAGTCAAAAATTCCCTCCAGAACACAAATGGCACAAACACACCCCACACAGGAAAGCACATAAGTTGCAGACACATTTATCTCAGGAGAGCATAGTAGAAAGTTCATTAACCAAGAATATTTTTAATACAGGGTGCTAACATCTCTTTGCGGTGTATTCCACATAGTGTCCAATATGGTAGAGAAGAAGCAAACCAACTTGAGCACACAGATATATGTTTTAAGAGCATACTTTGGCCTCAAGAAAGAAAGATTGGCAGCAAGGAAATGGCAACATTTCATATATGTTTTAAGAGCATACTTTGGCCTCAAGAAAGAAAGATTGGCAGCAAGGAAATGGCAACATTTCAGAAAGTAATCCCAAAGTCTATGGCAGCAGGAATGCAGAGGAAGTCACGATGTATGGTTGAATATAGTTGAAGAATAAGACAGAAGATTTCCTAGATGACTCCCAAGATTATTCCTAGGTTATCTCCACATATTCATTTATTAATAGTAAATGTTTATTAAAAGAATGAATAAATGAGTGAATGGTTTGTCTAGAACCACGTTTATTTCTGTTCAGAGTGGGGTCTACAAGTCAGTTGTCAAAGTGTTATTATTAGTCCAAAACAAGATAAGGAGCTTGCTCCTGCAGGTTGGATTATGAAGTATACCATTTAGTTCAACAGTTTTATTGTTACTATGAAGTAAATAGTACACTGATTCACTTTGCTGCATAACCTCTTAATTACATCAGGAACCAGAACTTTGAGGATACATATGATTCTGGTTGGATCTTGCACAACAGGCTACTAAATCTGATTTATCTGGGGATCCAGAGATGGTAAAGTCTTCTGATAATGTCTGTGGCTGCTGCTGCTAAGTCGCTTCAGTCGTGTCCAATTCTGTGCGACACCATATATGGCAGCCCACCAGGCTCCCCTGTCCCTGGGATTCTCCAGGCAAGAACACTGGAGTGGGTTGCCATTTCCTTCTCCAATGTATGAAAGTGAAAAGTCAAACTGAAGTTGTTCAGTCGTGTCTGACTCTTAGCGAGCTCATGGACTGCAGTCTACCAGGCTCCTCCATACATGGGATTTTCCAGGCAAGAGTACTAGAGTGGGAATGTCTGTGGAGCTGGTGCTAAATAAAGAAGCTCTTAGTGTCAGGATTTGAACAACTCAACTGGAATTCCATCACCTCCACTAGCTTTGTTCATAGTGATGCTTTCTAAGGCCTACTTGACTTCACATTCCAAGATGTCTGGCTCTAGATTACTGATCACATCATCATGATTATCTGGGTCGTGAAGATCTTTTTTGTAGAGTTCTTCTGTGTATTCTTGCCACCTCTTCTTAATATCTTCTGCTTCTGTTAGGTCCATACCATTTCTGTCCTTTATCGAGCCCATCTTTGCATGAAATGTTCCCTTGGTATCTCTAATTTTCTTGAAGAACTCTCTATTCTTTCCTGTTCTGTTGTTTTCCTCTATTTCTTTGCATTGATCACTGAAGAAGGCTTTCTTATCTCTCCTTGCTATTCTTTGGAACTCTGCATTCAGATGCTTATATCTTTCCTTTTCTCCTTTGCTTTTCACCTCTCTTCTTTTCACAGCTATTTATAAGGCTTCCCCAGACAGCCATTTTGCTTTTTCGCATTTCTTTTCCATGGGGATGGTCTTGATCCTTGTCTCTTGTACAGTGTCATGAACCTCATTCCATAGTTCATCAGGCACTCTATCTCTCAGATCTAGGCCCTTAAATCTATTTCTCACTTCCACTATATAATCATAAGGGATTTGGTTTAGGTCATACCTGAATTGTGTAGCGGTTTTCCCTACTTTTGTCAGTTTGAGTCTGAATTTGGTAATAAGGAGTTCATGATCTGAGCCACAGTCAGCTCCTGGTCTTGTTTTTGTTGACTGTATCGAGCTTCTCCATCTTTGGCTGCAAAGAATATAACCAATCTGATTTGGGTGTTGACCATCTGGTGATGTCCTACTTTTAAAATTAACTTTTCTGTCTGTCTTGTCTCCATTGTACTAACTTGTGGTTCCTTCCAAAGGTCAGGGCGAGTGTGTGATACACTTCTAGGGGTCCCTGTTCACATGCAGTCTGTTGTGAAGAGGCCCCTGGAGATGTGCTCTAGGAAAATCTGTAGACATTCAGAAACCATTAACACTTGTTTTTTGTTTTTTTTTTTTGACATCAGTGACTAAATTTGGTAATTCTGTTTTCTGAATGCAAAATAAGAGGATATGAGAGGAAGGGAAATGCTAGAGGCTTCTCAGGGTATGACAAGCTGGAAGCTCCAGAACTTTTCAGAAGAACTGGAGCTTTGGCTCTGTCACTTTACATATCATGTGTGTCCTTAAGCAAATGACTTTACCATCCTGCATCTCAGATTCCTTATCAGTAAACTGGGGAAAGAAATAGAGTTTCTTGTTTGGGGTTATTGGCAAGATGAGATAAGTTAACACATGGAACAAACTCAGTGTGATTCCTGACACACAGAAGGTCCCAATAAATAATGTCCCTGTGATTTTTTTTCTCTCATCTGTTAAATGGGTAAAATACCTGCTTTTCTATTTTCTATGGTTTTATGAATACCTAGTAAAGTAATCAGTTATAGTGCTCTGAGGAATGGAGATTTGAGCTATTATCAAGATGTATTCTATCATCTATTATTTGGTTAAAAAACATCTGTTACTTGCCCTCCATTCCTTCAGTACTTTTTCAGGTTCTAGGTATCAGATTCCTTGTAGAATCTCTATTAAGCGACATCCTTTGGGGCTCAGAAGGAATTATAAACATGTTCCTTTGCTTCATAAGATTTGCCTTGTTATTTAAAGAGATCATTACAGTCTCTAGAGTCACATAATCTAAAACTCCTTTTTTCTAAGGCACATTCATGGGGGTGGAGTTATGTAGGTTTGTATGACTTTGTTGATGTGTTAACTATACAAACTCATTGTCAATTTCTCTCTAATCTTCATTCCATAGTCTCAGACTCAGAACTTATGACTGATAAGCACAGGCATGGGCTAGGATTGGGCATTAATATGCTTATTCCTTTTGGTAAATGTTTAAGAAAATATAAAAAGTAACCATCCCAATACTACTCAGCTGTTAAAAAAAAAAAAAAAAGAACAAAACAATGCCATTTGCAGCAAGATGGATGGACCTAGAGATTATCATGCGAGGTGAAGTAATCCAGAGACACACAGTGTGACATCGCTGTCACTGATGTGTGGAATCTAGAATATCCCATAAATGAACTTAGGCTTAAAACGGAAACAGACTCACAGGCATAGAGAACAGACTTGTGCTTACCAAAGGGGGAAGGGGATGGAGGCAGGATAAATTAGAAGTTTTGAATTAGCAGACACAAACTACTATATATAAAATAGAAAAACAACAGGGTCCTACTATATGGCATAGGAACTATGTCCAGCATCCTGTAATAAACCATAATGGAAAATAATGTGAAAAAGAATATATATATATATATATATACACACACATACATACACACACACACACACACAGATACATATATCAATTACTTTGCTGTATATCAGAAACTGGTACAACATTGTTAATGAACTGTACTTCAACTAAGAAACAGTAACCATCCTGAGTTGGCGGCTAAAAAATACCTTTCACAGTCAAAATGATGCCACTTCCAGTTAGCTATCCACTCAGAGAGGCCAGCTGCTGATGGCTCACCAGGGCAATAATTAGTGTGCCAAAGGGCGTGCAGTCACATAAGCATCTTTGTTTATTGGCTTAGAAAGTAGATCATGTTACATTGTGCAATCAGCACTGAACCACCCATGTTGGGATGCTAAAAAGTACAAATAGGCTAGAATGAAATGGTAAGTAATGTGTGGCCTCCTGGTCCTGGTAGAGAACTGCTGTTTTTTTTCAATCAAATTAATTTCATTTCTCATTTGAGAAAAGCAAAGATTTTCTTTTCTTTCTAACAACAAGACTTCTTAGGTAAGCAACAGGAGTATGAAACCTTTGCCTAAAATATGTGCTTGTATGATTTAA
The DNA here is from genome assembly GCA_006410615.1 of Neotragus moschatus. Lineage (NCBI taxonomy): Eukaryota > Metazoa > Chordata > Mammalia > Artiodactyla > Bovidae > Neotragus > Neotragus moschatus. The sequence continues at coordinate 698,971 of SJYA01000735.1, forward strand.
TATGAATTTTATACAAAAGAAATAAGAGAACCTTAGGTTGTATTTCTTTCCTAATGGTGAAAAGGTTACTAAAGAAGGGATATTTTTTTCTCTTCTGTTTCAGAGATTCTAAAGGTAATATGTGAAAAGTCTCTTTGAATGGAGTTAAATGAAGCAAAATAGTAAAAGGCTTTCCTGTTTATGATTACTCTGGGTCGTTCTAACAATATATGTGTTTTTAAATATTGGAGTGATTTGTGAAGATGAACCTATCATCTTTCTCATTCAAGTTTGCTTTAAAATGTCTGTGGCAAATTTTTTTTTTAAATTACAAATTATGTTATGCTAGCATGCCCTATAACTTGACTAAACAAGGTGCTATTTCAGATGGGGGTTTCATTCATCTTAATGTAATTACATAAACCATTTAGTTTTGGTTCATGATTCTCACGTAAAAGAGAATGACCATTTTCCCAAGGCAAACTGCAAGGCAGGTGGGCTTCTGGCAGGGCAGGTCTCTGACGAGTGCAGAAGCAGTGGTTTTCCTTTGGGAGACATGCAAAGTCCATCCCTCTTACAGAGAGAAAGTTCAGTTTTCTGTAGTTGTATTTTATTTTCACTGTGACTTTCAGGGACCTAGTGCTGTCCTTAGAGATTGGGTTATTCACCTGTGATGGCATTCATAGGAGAAGTCAGTGATTTTCCATGGGCAGGGTTCAGAGGATGGGCTGGGCCATTGCTTTGTCCTCTCCAAACAGAACCTACACTGGAGATGATTTTGTGGCTCTTGGTTTAAATGAGCTTACAGCTTCTGATAAGAGACTGCATCTTCATTTATTAGAGTCATGACCTCCTCTGATTGTGAAGATTACTCATGTCTCTTTAAGTAAGTGCTGTCTCAATTTTTCTTAAGATTTTTATTGTTTTCTTTATGCAACACTGTGACTTAATGTGCAGTATTTTATTCCCTATATATTCTGAAAAGATAAGCAGGTTGAATGATACTTTCTTTTATAGGATGTTGTCTAATAGTTTCTCTCTTTTGAAGGATGAATAGTTAAGGCATTCAGGGAAAACAAATAATGAATGAAGAACTTAGAAACTGTTAGTTGCTTAAGATCTTACGTGCATTACAATTGATTTGTATGTCTTCTAGAAAGTGTTTTAGTTCTCTGGCATCTATTCCAGGCACTTAAATTGAATACTCAGTTAGTTTGACACACAGTTCAGGCAGGTGTTCCCTTTGTTTTCTCAGTGTTTGGTTCTATAGTTTTCTTTCAGTACGTGTAGCATGTATCATTGACTTGTTTTAGGGGCATCTTGCCATTTATGTTTATTTTCCTTGAAGACTAGCTATAAATTAACAACTAGCATTTCCACAGAAAAAATCATGAAAGACCTAAGTAAATCTGATTAAATAATATAGATCTGCTTTGCATGCACAGAAAGACAGTCTGGTTTATATTTTGGTTAGTAGTGGTTACCTGCTCTCTCAATGTTTAAATCATGATGTTTATGTATAGTAGTATAGAAAGACAAATTTCCTGGATTTTAAATGAAAGCACACAGTATGGATGTTTCATTCCTAAAATAATATTTATATATGTATAATGTCTATGTTTAGAATTTTTTGCATTTGTTTAGCATATTTCTCTATTTGTTTTGCAAGAAATACCCAACTACAGTTATAATCATGTTCAAATCAGAACTCAGTTGCTAGCAAAACACATGTTATCAGCATCATTTCATTTTTCTTTTATACATTTAAGCTCTCTTCCACACACAGACATAATATGCCAACTAATTTGACCAGATTGATAAGAGTTTGGTTTTCAAGCCAAGTAGTCTAAATATAGACAGTTATGGTTTCACTCTGTTACCTTTGCAAAAATGCCTCCTCTTCAAGAGGATTTATATAAAGGACTTTTGGAGAAATACAGTTCTCTGACTTTTAGACCATAATGTTGAACTGAGTAAGAAACTGAAGAATTCTGGTGGGAAACCAGGGATTCCCAGGTGCTATGATGGTAAAGAATCTGCCTGCCAATGTAGGAGACTCCAGAGACATGGGTTCGATCCCTGGCTGGGGAAGAGCCCCTGGAAGAGGAAATGGCAACCCACTCCAGTATTCTTGCTTGGAAGATCCCATGGACAGAGAAGCCTGGCGGGTTACATCCATGGGGTCACAGAGTCAGGCATGACTGAGTGTGCATACATGCACACTCAGTATAAATATAAATATAAATATAGTATAAATATAAGTATAAATATAAATATAGCCTTAGGTAGACTGTGGTCAGAGTGCCTCTCTGAATACAACCTCATCTTTCCCCTTTCCCTGCCTTTTTTTCCTGCCAATATTATTTACTCCCTACCATATGCCAGACACTGTGATGAGCTCTGGGGACATGATAGGAAACAGGGAAGATATGGTCCCTACCCTTTGGAGGTTTTCAGTTGAGTGGGAAAGTTAGACATTTTAAAAATACACAATTACACAAATAATTCAGTAATGAAACTGTGTGAATGACCCTAGTTTATAATAATGGCATCTCTCCTGCCTTCTTGAGAGAGAGCCATTGGTCACTTGCATCTCTTAGGGAGATTATACCCATCATTTCACGCAGGAGTCTGCTGTTGGACAGAAGCCTGTCCAACATTCTGTGTTTGTGCTCATGTTTTCTTGTATACAGTAGTCACTTTCATGTGCCAGGTACACTATTTTAGGTTACAAAGATGGAGAGGCACAATCTTTGCCTGAAGTAGTAGGGGAGAGAGCATGCATATCCCCCAAAAGTATATACCTGTATAATAACGTGATGAATAAAACAGGGAATGTCAGGGGTTCTCAGAGGGTGAAATAAATGACTTTATTTGAGTGGTCAGCTTGTGTTTCCATTTTCAATGACATATAAAGAAATCCTTTGGACACTGATGAGGAAATCTGGTGGAGAGGACATTCCAGGTAAAAGGAATGGGATAAACCAAGGCAAGAAGTTGGGAAAACTCAAAGCATATTGAAGGACTGGCCCAAGAAAGAAAAGCAGAATCAGGCAATCAAATTGACAAACAAACAAAAAATAATTTATGTGGAAATAGGAGGAAACAAGGTTGGTAGGATAAACTCAGACCAGATCATTGAAGTTTTTTTATTACCTGTTTAAGGGTATTTTGAACTTTATTGGGTAGGTCTACTCTGAAGATTTAACCAAAGACCTTTTGAGAAAATTAGTCAGCATTGTTTCAGAGGGTTGCTGCAGTGAGGGAGACCTGGAACTCGGAGCCCAGGCATGTCTGTTGCCACAGTCCAGGTAAGAGATGGAAAAGGCCAGTATTCTTGGTGCTTCTGCCAGTAAATCAGTTTTGAGGTTTGAAACAAATTGACAACCACACCCTGAATTTTCCCAGAGAGAATCTCTGGAAAAGAGAAGCCATTAGGCCTCCCCTTCAAAATCATACCTTTTAACTGATTTAAAGCTGAGTTTTCTTGCTCTATTAGAGACATGGTAGTCTCTGATATAAACACAGATATTTAAACTGGGAAAACCAGAGGGATGGCACTAACAGGTTTTGCTTGACATCATTGCCAATATTTCTGACCTAATTTTAGCTGATTTATGAATAAATGATTCCTTCACTCCTCAGAGTTAAATATTTAAAAGTTAGCTCCCATTTAGAGTTCATGTATAATACAGAACTGATGTTCTGAACTGCAGACTTCCTCTCTTCATTTCCTTCTTTCAAAAAAAAAAAGATACACTCATTCTTCTTCTATCCTTTTTCAGTTTCCTGCATGAGAATTATTGAAACACTACACACAGATCTTTTGTGAAAGAAGAAAAGGAAATTCAGCTTGTGTGGCTCAGCAGGAGCTCGGCTCATGCAGCTTAAAATAATGCCGAAGAAGAAGCGCTTATCTGCAGGCAGAGCACCGCTGATGCTCTTCCTATGCCAGATGATCAGTGCACTGGAAGTCCCTCTTGATCGTAAGTATTAACACTGCAAAGCTCTGAGCCCCTGGAGCCAGAACCTCCCCAGTATTTACGGTCCCTCGGAACAGTGTGGATGGAGGACACGTCTGTGTGATCCTGAAAAGCAAATCAAACAGCACCTGGTGTTTATAAAGAATCAGTCCCTAGGAGAAAAAAGAATCAGACTCTGGAAAAGGCCATCGAATGGGTCAGACACACGGTCCCCTCCCTGTCAGTCTTTCCCTCCCTTCAGGTCCTTTTGGTGTACCACTGAGGGGGCTGGCCCAAGAAGGAGTGGAGTGTGAGCTGATCTTCCCAACAGGCAACTTTTTATAGAAGCCATCCTGCAGCAAAGCCATAGGAATTGCTTTTGGACACAGGCAGGGAAGGAGAGGGAGGGACGAACTGAGAGAGGAGCGTTGACACACGTCCACTACCAGGTGTGAAACAGATAGCTAGAGAGAAGCTGCAGTGGGGCTCAGGGAGCTCGGGGCTCTGTGATGACCCAGAGGGGTGGGATGGGGAAGGCGGCTCAAGAAGAGGGGAATGTATGCTTACATTTAGCTGGCTCATGATGTTGTACAGCAGAAACTAACACAGAACTGTAAAGCAGCTGTACTCCCATAAAAAGAATGATCACGGATTACTGCCCCCACCCCCCCGTCCCGTTTGTCCCCTTCCCACCTCTCCATCTTCTCTCTTCATATGCTGAGAGTAAAATGATCATCTCTCAGCCAACCCTACGGCCCTCCGTATCCCCAGACTACCCACGACTTATTTCTCTTGACTCAGACAAGGCAAAGTTCACTTTTGAGTTTTGAATCTTAAGTCTGAGTTTAGAGCTAGAAAATGTGTCTTATCAAAGCCTAGTGAACGATCTTTCTTTTAAAAATGGTGATTAAAGACCAAGATGTCAGTGTTGAGAATAAAACAAGCCTTCAGCAAAATTGCTATTTAGAACGGAGCAAGTAACAGCTACTATAGGAGCCCACCCTTTCCTGAATAAAGTACTGTATATGCTGCACTCTCCCTGAACTGGGTGGTGTCTGAAAAATTACAGATAATGCTAAGTGCCAACGGGTTACTTTTCCTGCAATGGAAAGCAGAATTTCAAATCTGGACAATTACTGTACTTCAAAATTGATTTATTCTTTATCCCTAATCTACATGACCTCTTTAAATCCATTAGCTTCTTGAATAGAACATCTGTTTGGCAAGCTTTCCAAGGTGCAAGGAAGATAACACTTTCCTGGGGCAATTCAATTGTTGTGATGTCATTTTTTTTTTTTAACCAAAGAGATTGCAACTGCCAGTGGGAAGAAGAGACGTGATGAGCCCCATACTTTGTTGACTCCCTTTGCTGTGCATCTTTAAAGTATAAGAAAATGCAACATTCAACTTCTTTTCAAAAGATATTCATTCAGTGACTTTAATTTCAATTAAAAAAAAAAAGATATGATTGGCTAAGCCCATTGGAGTTTGAATGCCTAAATAAGCATTTGGCCTAGCAGATATGTAGAAGAGAGAGAAAAGCATTGAGAGAAATGCTTTTGTTCTCTCTTGTGTTAAATATATTCCCCCTTAATCTGACTGCTCAATCTAACAATCAGAGGGAAACAGTCACCTACGGCTAACTCAATTATCGCTGCTAATGGAGAAGAGGCAGAACCATGATGAAAAGAAAGTCACGGACAACCCAGGCGCTCCTGCATTAACCTTTGCAAGTAGTAGTGACAGGCAGCACAGCGGAATCACGTGAATTGCATGCTAATGCAATTTCTTCCTGCCCCAGTTCCTTACACCTCTTCTGCACCTTGGGGTAGGTACTAGCAGCCCTGGGTGACTGAGGCATTCTGAAGCAGAAATATGTCAACCATCTGAAAAGTGCAATTGCCAACATGGGGACTAACCATGGAAATATAAAAACCTCAAATCAGTGCTGGATTTGACTTGGATGGAGGACTCTCCTTGTAGCAGTGTTTCATTGTTAGGTATCATTACCATGTGCACAGTGATGTCTGGAATAATAGGATCAAACACGACACAGTATGTGACAACTCAGATTAATTGTAGATTTAAGCTATTTTTCAAATTGAACATAATTACTTGTCCAGCACAACATGTATGGCATGGAATTATCCCCTATTCCTGGCAGAATTTTTTTTTTTTTTTTTGGCGTATAGCATCTCTTTTGTTCTTCCCATGTGTTTCTGTAGAAATCACTGCTTCAGGAATAAACAAAACCTTTAATGGGAGTCTCTTTCTCTTGCTACTTCACCAGCTCCACCTTTGCTCTACTGGTTTTTTAGGTTAAATAAAATAGACAAGACACCCCTATTATCTTCAGGGTGCTAACGTTCCTATTACTAACATCTGGTTTTCTTTAATCCTGTTCGCCCACTCACCTGCTGATATTGATGGGGAAAAAGCAAAACTTCTTGAAGACTGTAAGTGTCTTTCGGTCATTACCAGGCAGTGTGAAAATTTGACTGTGTCTTTGTTTTTGGATGAATACTGTGAATTAAATGCACGATTTTATTTTCATGGCTAACGTCTTTTTAAGCATGTGTGTTTACTGTGGCTAAGCATTGCAATGAAATTCCAAGAAGCAGGTTGAATATATTCCCTGCATGAATTCTGGACTCGGGTATTACTGTTTTTCTTTTGCCAATATTCTGCACTACTAACTTCTGCGCTTCATTCACATCTGATGTAACTCAATGAGAACCACAAAATTGGAAGAGAACGTCTGGTTCTAAATGCTGTTAAAAGCTGGCTGGAATAAAAGCATGTCTTTGGATATATATAGGAGTTGGGCACTTGCAGGTACTTCAGCAGAGTTCACTCATATGCTTGCTCAATCTGCAGGACTGGGTAGACCAGTATTTCTTAATGTCATCAGTAAAATGGCCCAGAGAGTTTGAATCTTGTTTGAAAGTGTACAAAAGACAAGCAACCCCCGCTCACATCCTTTCTGAGTGACATGCTCTAATCTAAAACTGCTGCCTCTGACAGCTGGGCACCACCTATCATCTACCTAAAAAATAATAATAATTTTCAAGCATTTGAAAAATCCTTTGGTATTGGATTAACCAGGACAATTATATAAAATCACCTTTCCCCCTCATTATTCCATAGCCCTTGTTGGTTGCCCAATGGCCTCAGCACTGTTCAAAGAGTTGCTTCTAGATGGTCAGCTCCTGGCTGTGATTTGTGGCAGCTAAACCAGCTCCATTAAGTTCTGGGTCTGAGACCACCACCCCTGCATCTCTGTCACTTGCAGAAAAGCACAAGAAATCAGATGGACTCACTCCTACAAGTCCCCCTTACCCACAGCCTATGCCTGCTGATCCCTTAGTGGGGAATTCTAAGCTTCTTTCCATCTTCCCAGACTCTATACTGCCAGAGCCTAAAGGATCTCTGCAAAGTGAAGATGGTATAAATAAAAATGACTGTGATAATCTAAATACAGGCAATATCACTGAACCATTACAGTTTGGCATGGACCAAGAATTTTGCACAAGTAATTTTATTTGATTTTCCCAGCAACTCTAGGAGGTAGACACCACTTTCAAACCCTGTTTTCCCTTTGTGGAAATGAGGGCTCACAGAAGTTAAGAAACTTGCTTGAATTCTCACAGCTGGTAAAAAAATAGACAGACTAGTTCTTAATTGTTAGACCAAACTGCTACCCAGCATCGGTAACTGACTGGGCTGGAAAGGATGAGGCTCCCCTGGACAGTGCTAGAGGCTGAAAGGAGCAGCTGGCTTAGGATAAGGAAGGTGACGGATCTTGCTAAAAGGAGCTGAAATTGACACTGTGCAGTATCCTGCAGTTAACAGGTGCACAGTAAATGATGGCAATTACGAGTTCCTTTTCTGATCTGTATTTTAAGTGTTCTTTGGATATTTGGTAAGAGCTGTGTGGTCAATAGACACAAGATTGGAGACAAAGAAAAAGAAATCATGCCTTCAGATTTATAAGACATTTTTAAGCCATGGAAGTGGTCAGTTTGCAGTCCCCCACAAAAAAGACAAAGGCAGAGAACAGTTGTGAAGCTTTGGGAAATAACTTGACTGGCAGATGGAAGACTTTTCACAAAGGAAGCCCAGAGCATAGTTGGAGAGGAAAGGGACCGTCTGAAATATGAAAAACTTAAATGAACCAAATACCAAGTCTTTACATTATAACGATGCCCTGTACCCTGTAAGATGTTTAGCAGCATCCCCGGCCTCTACCCACCAGATGCCAGGACCACTCCCACCCCAGTGGTGACAGCCAGAATCATCTCTAGATGTGTCCAGCTGTCCCCTGAGGAGTGGGGCCAAACGGCCCTTGATTGAGAACCATTGGTCTGGGTAAACAGCTCTCTTTGGAGGTGTGCAAGGTAGTTACCTTGTACCCAGGACACTTTGCTTCTCTCTGCTTGCCTAGGAAGTCAGGCTATTTCGCTGCATTAGGCAACAGAAGAAGTCAAAATAGATTATTTCTCCCTTCCCTTCCTGTTCTACACTGTGATTCTGATTTCACAAGAAGCAGGGTATGGTAGTCTTAGAGTGACTTGAACATCAAATGTCCAGATACCAGCTTTTTTTAAGATTCAGTTGTTCTGGGTCAGAATAGTTTCTTCCTACAATGTGATAATAAATTATCACATAGCACTTTGAAGACTGAAATGAGAATATTGTTTAATAGAGAGCTTCCCAATTCATCTTCTAAATAAGCCTGTTTTATCTTTGTTCCTAGTTGCCACCTTCCTCCTGGCTCTAATAAGACATGTCAAGTCTCTAATTTAATCATCTTTTTAACATTGCTTCTCAAAGATGTTTGTTACCAGTGTATTCATTTACATGAACCCAGGAATGAACTATAAATCAGTTATTCTTTTTTAATAAAGTTGAAAATTTACCTTGTAACTTAAATTTATCAAAAAGCATCATTTGAACCAAAGGTCTCAGAGAAATTTCTCATTGTTACATCAGAAATGAAAATCTTTATTTTAAGCTTATATTGGTAATGAATTTCCCAAACTTTCAGTGTGGGAAAATGGGCTTTATGAACACATATAAAGTTAACAAAAGGGAGTTATGTCTTGACTCCAAAATTTTAGGAGTCTTTTTGCCAAAAATCTGCTGAGTTGTGTGTTACCACAGGAGCAATTACTAAAAACACTTGGAGCATATTTAGTCCAGTATAAGTGATTTTGATACAGAAAAAAAAAAAAGATTACTATTACAATATTAAATAATTTGTTTCTATCCATTGTTCTTCTTTCTACAATTAAGTGGTACAACCACCAACCATCACTCAACAGTCTCCAAAAGATTACATTATTGACCCTCGGGAGAATATTGTAATCCAGTGTGAGGCAAAGGGGAAACCTCCTCCAAGGTAGGTGTGCTTTCTGTTGTTATAATACTGAAAAGAAGCATTGATAGATCCCTGGGTAAGGACAATCCCCTGGAGAAGGGAATGGCAACCCACTCCAGTATTCTTGCCTGGAGAATCCCATGAACAGAGAAGCCTGGCAGGCTATGGTCCATGGAGTCAAAGAGAGTCAGACACGACTGAGAGGCAAACACTTTCACACTTTCACCTTTTATTAAGGTGTCATTTGTAGGTTCATTGTTTTGTCTCTCTGCTTTTAATTAAATTCAGTTGGTTCTTCCTAAAAACCCAGGCGGTTGCATTTCCATACTGATACCTTTCTGTGTGACATGCTAAAAAATTGTGGGGAGATGTCAAAAGAGCCTTCTGACAGCCTGTGACATGGTCAGATTCCTTCCCTGTGGGCCTCAGTGTCTTTATCTATTAAATAAAGAAGCTGAATCGCACAACTTCTAAGATCTCTCCTAGCTCTCTAGAAATCTATGAAATAGCCCCAAGTGGTTTTCCAAACATGGCAGAGTTCAACACTCAGGACACTTCATGTGCATCTTGGCATGAGCACTGCTGAGCATTTTAGACGTGGGAGAAACATTAAACATTGTCTTGTCCAGCCAATATATTTTATAGAGGGAAAACTGATGCCCAGTAATGCTAGGTAACCTTATCCAGGTTCCACACCTCCTTAGTGGGTGATTTGTAACTTGTCCAGTAATATATGGAAGTTTTCAAGAACTGGATGATTATTATGGACATAAAATGTGGAGTTTTTAAAGTTATAAAATAGAAAGGAGATTTCCTCAATATTGTATTTCTGAGTTTGCTTATGACCAGCCTTACTAATCTATCACAGACTGGCACCAGAGGAAAAAATTAACTGGCAGTAAATACCTAAGGATATCAAAAATTTCCATTAAAGGCTGGCTTAAAGCAATCTGTTCTGCTGTATTATTAGAAACTTTTGAGCGCTTAAGCACTAATGCAATGTCCTTTGATGGACAGTGTCCCGTTCAGTTTAACACTCACTTAATACTTCCTATAACTCCCTGTTAAGCAGGATTTTTCCACCTTAGCTCTGTTGATATTTTGGGCTGGATAATTTTTGGTTATGGAGGCAGAGCTCTCCTGTGCATTGTAGGATATTTTACAGCATCCCTAATCTCTATTTACCATAAGCCAGTAGCATCCACTACCACTGCCTCCTGCCCTAGGAGGTGTGACAACTCCCACTAAATGGATAAACAGTGGGAAGGGAAATCCAAGAGGGCTTGGGAATCATGGGAAAGTTTAGAAATTAATGCTTGTGTAACAGCATGGCCATTGTTCATTTGTAACCAGTTACCAAGTCTTTCATTACATGACCTCTGTGACTTTTATATAAGGCAGTCATTTATTGTATAAACAAAGCTCAAAAAGAAGGCTTTTAGTTGCCAATTTGAAATACTTTCCCAGAAATTTTCAAAATCATCTCTAGATTAAAAATTCTCAGATATATTTTATAGAGAATGGGCACTTTTTTAATGAAACCTGACATTTAAAATACCATTGCATTTAAGTGTCTTCCTCTCCTCCCAACTCACACTTTGCCTTGTGGTAACTCGACACTAGTCTGATCATTTTTAATGTACACATGTATTAGTACTTGTAAAGGCCTTTCATGTTACACTTCACTGTGGAGCAAATTTTCGTAGATAGGTTATCAATTCTATAAACAATGGAGTTTACAATAAAAATGCTAATAAAGCTCTAAGAAGGTGTGCCTTGGTGACCTACTTACAAGATGTTCTTTGAAAACTGGCAGGCAATTTGTATGCATGGTTTCTCTATTGAGTCAGATTTTGGTACTTCTGATGAAGACATGTACCTTAGTGTGTATGGTGAGCACTTTTTTCTGAGTCACAATTCAGTGAAACATTTTCGGTATGGAGCTTACTGCTCTTTTATTGAATATTAAAGTCTAATTATTTCAGAAACTCATAAAACTACAAGGAATTTGTTAAAGAGTAAGTAATCCTGTTTTTCTGGACTGTTAACAAGCTTAATCCTGTATGTGCCTGGCAGCTTTTCCTGGACCCGAAATGGGACTCATTTTGACATAGATAAAGACCCTCTCGTCACCATGAAGCCTGGCTCAGGTACCCTCACAATCAACATCATGAGCGAGGGGAGAGCAGACACCTATGAAGGAGTCTATCAGTGTACAGCCAGGAACGAACGCGGGGCTGCGATTTCTAATAACATTGTCATCCGTCCATCCAGTAAGTCAGACCTGTTCGCTGAACAGGACCCTTTTTAAAGTCTGGCTCCAACACCAGTATCTCTTACATCATCCAGATAACCATTACAAGAAGGCAGTGGCACTGATGCCAATACTCTGACTTTCTTTTGCATGAAAATCGTCACCCTTTTCCACTTTTCCCAATTTGTTAGCCTAATGTTTTGCCAAACCAGTGTGTCTTCTGTAGAAGTCCAGAATAAATCACCAGGGGTAAGAAAAATGCTTCTTCCTCAGACTGCACTAATCATTAATTTCTCCTGAATCTTATGTACAAGCATAGTCCATATAGTCAGATGGAGATAAATTCAATATAAAATGGGTAATTGAGGTATAAGTGTTACTTCTTTAAACATTTGTAAATTGAAATATGGTGGTTGTACTTTATTATAAAGGTTATATGTATGTAATGATTCACAATTTTAAAGGTTATACTCCATTTGAAAATATTATAAAAATTGGTTATATATCTTGTGTCGTGTAGTATATCCTTGTAACCTATTTTATGCACAGTCGTTTGTAGTTCTTAACTCCTTCCCCCTATATTGCCCCTCTCTTCTTCCCTCTTCCCACTGGGAGCCACTAGTTTGTGAGTGAGTATATATCTGTGAGTCTGCTGCCGTTTTGTTATATTCACTAATTTGTTATATTTTTTAGATTCCACATATAAATGGTATCATCTGTTTGTCTTTCTCTGTACAAAGAGACCTATTTCAGTTATCACAGTGCCCTACAAGTCCATCTGTGCTGCTGCGGGTGGCAAATTTTCATTCTGCTTTATGGCTGAGTAATATTCCATTGTGTGAAAGTGAAAGTGTTACTTGTTCAGTCATGTCTGACCCTTTGCCACCGCATGAACTGTAGCCTGCCAGGCTCCTCTGTCCAAGAAATTCTCCAGGCAAGATTACTGGAGTGGGTTGCCATTCCCTTCTCCAGGGAATCTTTCTGACCGAGGGTTGAACTCAGGTCTCCTGCATTGCAGGCAGGTTCTTTACCATCTGAGCCCCAGGGAAGCCCAATATTTCATTATATGTCACATACACACACACACACACACACACACACACACATCTTCTTTATCCAGTCATCTGTTGACGGACACTTAGGTTACTTCCGTACCTTAGCTATTGTAAATAATGTTGCTGTGAACATGAACATTAGGGTGCATATATTTCTTTAAACGTTTTTATATCAAAATTTCACTGGAAACAGAGTGGCCTCATCACCTTGATATTATAGTAACTCTTTTTGCCATAGTCAGTACATCCTCTCAACAACCCAAGAGCATGTGTTTAAAGAACAGTGGCCATTTGAAGGTCTGATCATTTTTAAAGCTTTTTTCAATTATGTGTATAATATGTGTGCTTTATAGAACAAATCAACTGCAAATAAACAAAAAAAAATGTAAAAATTGTTCACGAATCCCTTCATTCAAGGAAGTGACTGTTTTTTATATTTTCACCTAGGCAGATATGTGTGTACATACTGAAAACAAACTCATTCTGAATTTGCAACCTTTTTGGCTTATCTGCATATCATGCATATTATTTTAATCTTATCCTTATTGTCTGTCTTTATACAACATCAAACACTATTTTATTCAAAAGTATAGGTTTACCATTATTTCTTTCACAAATCTTTTTACATATATAAATGTTTTTCGTTCTTTTGTGAAAAGCATGCTTTTAACAAAATCATTATGTATCTTCAAGGATTTATTTAATGTAAATTCTTAGACATGGACTTGCTGACTCTGGACTTATAGTATGAATGTCATTTTTTGAAAATTTTATTATCTTAATTTCCATAAATTCCAAGTTACTATTTCTCTACAAGTTTGGTTTATCTTTCTTTCTAGTGATTTTTTTTGTTTTCCAGTGCAGAAATAACTTAGAAGTTATTATTTTATTTTATTAGGGTCACCGTTATGGACCAAAGAAAAGCTTGAACCAATAACACTTCGAAATGGCCAGTCTTTGGTCCTTCCCTGCAGACCACCAATTGGGTTACCACCGCCCATAATATTCTGGATGGATAATTGTAAGTTTTAAAAATATGAACTTTCTTCAAAAGTCTTATGATTATTGGTTATCCCAGTCAATGATTGCCTCCTGTGATTCATAAAATGTTTATAAATTTTTTTGGAGATGCTCAGGAAAACAAATCACATATCATTTCATTCATGTGCTCTGTTTTATTGAACAGCTACTATGTACCTATTTACCTTGATTCATAGACCTAACATTCCAGGTTCCTATCCTATGTGAAATTGTTCTTTATAACATCAGACTTTACTTCCATCACCAATCACATCCACAGCTGGGCACTGTTTTCACTTTAGCTCAGCCTCTTCACTCTTTCTAGAGCTATTTCTCCACTCTTCTCCAGCAGCATATTGGGCACCTACCAACCTGAAAAATTCATCTTTCAATGTCATATCTTTTTGCCTTTTCATACTGTTCATGGGATTCTCAAGGCAAGAATACTAAAGCAGTTTTCCATTCCCTTCTCCAGTGGACCACATTTTTTCAGAACTCTCCACCATGACATGTTGGTCTTGGGTGGCCCTACATGACATGACTCATGGTTTCATTGAGTTAGACAGACTGTGATCAAGTAATCAGTTTGGTTCGGTTCAGTTCAGTTCAGTCGCTCAGTCATGTCCGACTGTTTGCTAGTTTTCTATAATTGTGGTTTCCATTCTGTCTGCCCTCTGATGGATAAGGGTAAGAGGCTTGTGGAAGCTTCCTAATGGGAGGGACTGGCTGTGGGGAAATCTGGGTCTTGTTCTAATGGGTGGGACCAAACAAGAATCCCTTAGAAGAAATTGAGTAGCCCTCATAGTCAACAGAATCATCCAAAATGCAGTACTTGGGTGCCATCTCAAAAACAACAGAATGATCTCTGCTCGTTTCCAAGGCAAACCATTCAGTATCACAGCAATCCAAGTCTATACCCCGACCAGTAATGCTAAAGAAGCTGAACAGCCCTATGAAGACCTACAAGACTTTCTAGAACTAACACCCAAAAAAGATGTCCTTTTCATCATAGGGGACTGGAATGCAAAAGTAGGAACTTGAGAGTAACAGGCAAGTTTGGCCTTGGAGTACAGAATGAAGCAGGGCAAAGGCTAACAGGCTTTTGCCAACAGAACACACTGATCATCACAAACAACCTCCTCCAATAATGCAAGAGACCATTCTACACATGGACATCACCAGGTGATCAATACTGAAATCAGATTGATTATATTCTTTGCAGCCAAAGATGGAGAAGCTCTATACAGTCAGCAAAAACAAGACCAGGAGGTGACTGTGGCTCAGATTATGAACTCCTTATTGCAAAATTCAGCCTTAAATTGAAGAAAATAGGGGAAAACACTAGAGCATTCAGGTATGACCTAACTCAAATCCCTTATGATTATACACTGGAAGTGACAAATAGATTGAAGGGATTAGATCTGGTGGATAGAGTGCCTGAAGAACTATGGAAGGAGGTTTGTAACACTGTATGAGAAGCAGTGATCAGAACCATCCCCAAGAAAAAGAAATACAAAAAGGCAGATAATTGTCTGAGAAAGCCTTACAAAGAGCTGGGAAAAGAAGAAAAGCTAAAGACAAAGGAGAAAAGGAAAGATATATTCATCTGAATGCAGAGTTCCAAAGAATAGCAAGGAGAGATAATAAAGCCTTCCTAAGTAATCAGTACAAAGAAATAGAGGAAAACAATAGGATGTGAAAGACTAGAGAGAGAGCTCTTCAAGAAAATTAGAGATACCGAGGGAACATGTTATGCAAAGATGGGCTCAATAAAGGACAGAAACAGTATGGACCTAACAGAAGCAGAAGATATTAAGAAGAGGAGGCAAGGATACACAGAACTATACAGCAAAGATCTTAATGACCCAGATAATCATGATGGTGTGATCACTTACCTAGAACCAGACATCCTGGAATGTGAAGTCAAGTGAGACTTAGGACACATCACTACGAATAAAGCTAGTGGAGGTGATGGAATTCCAGTTGAGCTATTTCAAGTCCTAAAAGATGATACTGTGAAAGGGCTTCACTCAATATGCCAGCAAAATTGGAAAACTCAACAGTAGCCACAGGACTAGAAAAGGTCAGTTTTCATTCCAATTCCAAAGAAAGGCAGTACCAACGAATGTTTAAACTACTGCACAATTGCACTCATCTTACACACTAGCAAAGTAATGCTCAAAATTCTCCAAGCTGGGCTTCAACAGCACATGAACTGAGAACGTCCAGATATTCAAGCAGACTTAGAAAAGGCAGAGGAATCAGAAATCAAATTGCCAACATTCATTGGATCATAGAAAAAGCTAGAGAATTCCAGAAAAACATATACTTCTGCTTCATTGACTACCCTAAATCCTTTGACTGTGTGGATCACAACAAACTGGAAAATTTTTAAAGAGATAGGAATACCAGACCACTTTAATTGCCTCCTGAAAAATCTGTTTGTAGGTCAAGAAGGAACAGTTAGAGTTGTCCAGTTCCCAATTTGGACTGGATCCAAATTAGGAAAGGAGTATGTCAAGGCTATATATTGTCACCCTGCTTATTTAACTTATATGCAGAGTACATCATGAGAAATGCTGGGCTGGATGAAGCATAAGCTGGAATCAAGATTTCCGGGAGAAATATCAATAACCTCAGATATACAGATGACACCACCTTAATGGCAGAAAGCAAAGAGGAACTAAAGAGTCTCTTGATGAAAGTGAAAGAGGAAAGTGAAAAAGCTGGCTTAAAACTCAACATTCAAAAAATGAAGATCATGGCATTCGGTCTCATCACTTCATGGAAAATAGATGGGGAAACAATGGAAACAGTGACAGACTTTATTTTCTTGGGCTCCAAAATCACTGCAGATGGTGACTGCAACCATGAAATTAAAAGATGCTTGCTTCTTGGAGAAAAAACTATGACCAACCTAGACAGCATATTAAAATGTAGAGATATTACTTTACTGACTAAGGTCCATATAGTCAAAGCTGTGGTTTTTCCAAGTCGTGTATGAATGTGAGAGTTGTACCATAAAGAAAGCTGAGTGCCAAAAAATTGATGCTTTTGAACTATGGTGTTGGAGAAGACTCTTGAGAGTCCCTTGGACTGCAAGGAGATCCAACCAGTCAATCCTAAAGGAAATCAGTCCCGAATAGTCATTGGAAGAACTGATGCTGAAGCTGAAACTCCAATACTTTGGCCACCTAATGCAAAGAACAAACTCATTGGAAAAGTCCCTGATGCTGGGAAAGACTGAAGGCAGGAGAAGAAGGTGATGACAGAGGATGAGATGGTTAGATGGCATCACAGACTCAATGGACATGAGTTTGAGCAAACTCTGGGAATTGGTGATGGACAGGGAAACCTGGCATGCTGCAGTCCATGGGGTCGCAAAGAGTTGGACACAACTGAGTAATTGGACTGAACTACCATGTAGCAGGTTCCTCTCTAAATAAACCAAAGGTCCTGCTCTTGCTGAATTTATATTCATTGCGATGGGAATAAAAGGAAGGAGAGAAAGAAGCAGACTGCAAGTGTCTTTAGAAAATCTGCATCAGTTGACAGTAAGTGCTATGGACAAAAATAGGCAGAGTTTTGAGCAGAAACTTACAGGAATGAAAGAGCAGGCAGACCTTCACTATCTGGGTGGAGAGAGAAAACCAGTGTAAGCCCCAAGGACAGGTGCATCCCTGGTGTGTAAAGCAGCAGGGAGGCCAATGTGGCCAGGCTGACTGATCCAAGGGTGACAGGCAGACAAGAGGTCAGGAAAGTCCAGGGGCTCAATGCATAAGACTTTGGCTTTTACTTTCAATGAAGTAGGGAGCCATTGAAGGAGTGGCTTCACCTGACACAGAACAGATAGTAAGAACATGACTTCAGTTCACGCCTGGAGAATAGAGAGAAGAGAAGAGCAGCCTGTTAGGAGGCCAGTGCTGCGATCTGGACAGCAGTTGATGGGAACTCTGACTTGGGTAGTAGTAGTTGAGTAGGTAAGAAATAGTCAAATTCCAAATATGATTTCACAGTCACTTCTAGGATTTATTGGGGTCAGGATGGAGGCATGAGAGAGCAGAATCAAAGGTAACCCCAGAGACTAAGACTGAACAGCTGGTGAAATGCAGTTTCCCTTTCCTGAAACAGCAGAAGCCCATGGAGGAAAGGAAATAAAACTGTTCAGAATGTTTTGTGTCTTTTTATTGTTTTTGTTCTTTTATCCCCAGTAACAGCTAATATTTTTTAGTTAATTTTTTATCTTATATTGGAATGTAGTTGATTTGCAGTGTTGTGTTAGTTTCAGGTATACAGCCCAGTGACTCAGTTATGCATATACAAATTCTTTTCCCATTTAGGTTATTAGAGTATTGAGCACAGGTCCCTCTGCTATATACAGTAGCTGCCTGTTTATTATCCATTTTATATACAGTAGTAACAATGGCTACTTAGGCATTTAGTGCCCAAGTGCCTGTAGCTTGGCTAAAGACTTTACATGAGTTATGTCATCCATTTTCTACAGCAGCCCCAGGAGGCAACTCAGATGACTTCACTTTTTAGCTGAGGGAACTGAGGCACAGGGAAATGAAGTCATTCATTAGTCATTGTAGCATCTATCCACCCCTTCTCTAACCTTAGGGGATTGTTTGTTGCTCTGCTCTCCTACCCTTCCAAACGTCCAGTTAGCATGTTACTTTGGAGGTAGCATGTGTTTCTGCTTGGAGGCTAGGAACCAGGGTTTTGCATGCAAGAAGCCTGGGAGGCATCCTTGTGAAGGTGTCCAGCAAGAGTTAGAGCTTCATGAGTCAGAAGAAAGATTCAAGGCTCTTTCCAGCCATTCGTGAATGTTAATGCAGAGATGCTTCTTAGAGTCAGAGTCTTGAGGAGAGAATTGAGGGAAGAAATGCAGGTGATGAAGAGCACAGCCTGGGGGCTGAGACCAGGGACCTCCTGGGGCCAAACATTTAGGGAGGAAGAAAGGCAGATGAGAAAAAGCAGTGGCTTCAGTAAGAAGAAAACAGAGAGAGGAGGTATCCCCAGAACAAGGGGCGGGAAAAGTGCCAAGAAGACAGAATATCAGTTGTTTCAAACACTTCTGAGAGATGAGACAGCTTCCAGTCTGATCGAGAAATAGCTATTGAATTTGGCAACATGGGGGTCGCCGTTGTCTTTGACAGGAATCCTCTGGGTGGAATGGTGGGAAGGGTTGAAAATACTTGTGGGGAATACAGTCTATTCTCAGTGACTTGATTTCCTCTGAAATCACAAGCTGTTCACATTAAAGATAAAATTTAGCTTTCACTTTTCATTTCCATTTGTGACTCAAATGAAATCACTCAGAGAAAGTATCACAGAGAAGTGGAAAATTATGGATAAATGGACAAAAATATTTTTCATATGATTATGTAATAACTTCTACAGATTTTGAAAGCATAAATAACAAATCAAGTAGAACTGAGTGATATCTACGGTTTAGAATAACAGTATCCAAATCTCACTGCTAAAGTGAAGCCCAGTAATTGGTTTTTGCTTCTTATTCAGAAATGCTGGCTTTTCTGCTTAATAAAGAGATGTTTACATTGTGAAGTCTCATAATCATCCGAATACAAAACTAATTTTTTTCATATTGCACTGTCATTTCTTTCATATTGTCATTTTTTTTCATATTGTATGTCATTTCCATACATTTTAGGCTGTTGAGAATGCATCTGGATTTTTCAAGTGAAATTGCGTCTGGCTATGAGAAAAAATATTCACATATGCATAGCACTCTCCTGGCAAGATGACCTTACCAAATTATTCCTATCTGCCTACATTTTTTTTTCCAATGCAATGCAAAGGAATTCAATGGACAAAGTGTTCCCACCCTCATAAAATCGCATTCCCTTTCATTTGGTCTCCCAACACTAATCCACAGTAAAATACAGCAGGAGAAATGAAAGAAGATAAATATATCCCTATCTTCAACTCTTTGTATTCATAAAATAAACATACATTATTTTTCTGAGTTATTTTTTAAAACAACTCTTTCCCTGGTTAGTGACTTCAAACCATGAATTTACAACTGCCAACCAAACCCCCATCTTGGCCATGAACTTGGCTCACATGGTTAACCGGCATCCTTTCAAAGTCTGTCTCCAGATTTCCCTGACTTCTCCCACCCAAGGGAGCTGCAGGCTTTTACCCATCATTTTGTATTTCATGATGATTGGGTAGGGTACCTGCTGCTGGAGGAACCTAGCTGCTTGACTCAAACTGAGAAATCCTCCTCCCAGGAGATGTTAACACTTGTCTGGGGGCAACTGAGAGGTGTGATTTTTCCTAGCTCTCTCACTTCAGAGCTGAAATACTCTCCCGATGAACTGAGTCAGAAGCCTCAGGAGGCGTGCTAGCCAGCCAAGTGTAAGTTCACACATAGATCAGTGGTCCCACTTCCCCGAGTCCTTCATCTCCTTAGAAAATCTCCCCTCCTTTCTTAAGTCTAGACACTTCCTTGGACCTGAGGGGAAGTCTGTTGTTAAACGTGAAACTGGGAAGTCACAGTGCTGCTTGTCACTCATTTAATTACAGAGATTCTATGAAGGACCAGGTGCATTTTCAGGGCTACAATAGTAGCCCAAGCAGAAGACGGTCTCTGCCCTTCTGGAACTTAAATTCTAGTTCAGGGAGATGGGCTCTGAGCCATACACACAACANCTCCTTTCTTAAGTCTAGACACTTCCTTGGACCTGAGGGGAAGTCTGTTGTTAAACGTGAAACTGGGAAGTCACAGTGCTGCTTGTTACTCATTTAATTACAGAGATTCTATGAAGGACCAGGTGCATTTTCAGGGCTACAATAGTAGCCCAAGCAGAAGACGGTCTCTGCCCTTCTGGAACTTAAATTCTAGTTCAGGGAGATGGGCTCTGAGCCATACACACGACAGGTAAAGCACACTGTTTGTTAGAAGGTAACTGGTAACACAGAGAGGAAGAAGTAGAGGAGGCGAGGGAGGCTGGGTATGGGGGTCCTCTGAGGGACACATCCGCATCATTAAATCAGTGTTGCACCCTGTTAATTACCTGTTTGCTGCCTGATTCTCCAGTCAGATCCCTATCCTGGACTCAGACAAGGCAGGGACCTTGGTCCGTCCGACACTTTGTCCAGGGCCTCGGTCATCACCATCAGATGCTCTCATAGTACTGAGTGTCTGACTGTGTATGTAGACACAACCCAAGTTAACATCCTTATAAACTTCCATAATGCAGTTTCCGAAATATATGTGTATCTGTGATTAATACTCATTCAGTTCAGTTCAGTCACTCAGTTGTGTCCGACTCTGCGACCCCACGGACTGCAGCACACCAGGCCTCCCTGTCCATCACCAACTCCCGGAGTTTACCCAAATTCATGTCCATTGAGTCGGTGATGCCCCCAAATTCATGTCCATTGAGTCGATGATGCCATCCAACCATTTCACCCTCTGTTATCCCCTTCTCCTCTCACCTTCAATCTTTCCCAGCATCAGGGTCTTTTCCAGTGAGTCAGTTCTTCACATCAGGTGGCCAAAGTATTGGAGTTTCAGCTTCAGCATCAGTCCTTCCAAGGACTGATCTCCTTTAGGATGGGCAGGTTGGATCTCCCTGCAGTCCAAGGGACTCTCAAGAGTCTTCTCCAACACCACGGTTCAAATGCATCAATTCTTCGGTTCTCAGCTTTCTTCACAATCCATCTCTCACATCGATACATGACCACTGGAAAAACCATAGCCTTGACTAGACAGACCTTTGTTGGCAAAGTAACGTCTCTACTTTTTAACATGATGTCTAGGTTGGTCATAATTTCCCTTCCAAGGAGTAAGCATCTTTTAATTTCATGGCTTCAGTCACCATCTGCAGTGACTTTGTAGCCCAAAAAAATAAAGTCTGACACTGTTTCCACTGTTTCCCCATCTATTTCCCATGAAGTGATGGGACCAGATGCCATGATCTTCATTTTCTGAATGTTGATCTTTAAGCCAGCTTTTTCACTTTC
>SJYA01000735.1:722852-839360 GCA_006410615.1 Neotragus moschatus
TCTATTTCCCATGAAGTGATGGGACCAGATGCCATGATCTTCATTTTCTGAATGTTGATCTTTAAGCCAGCTTTTTCACTTTCCTCTTTCACTTTCCTCAAGAAGCTCTTTAGTTTTTCTTCACTTTCTGCCATAAAGGTGGTGTCATCTGCATATCTGAGGTTATTGACATTTCTCTGAGCAATCTTGATTCTAGCTTGTTCTTCCTCCAGCCCAGCGTTTTTCATGATGTACTCTGCATATAAGTTAAATAAGCAGGGTGACAATATACAGCCTTGACATACTCCTTTTCCTATTTGGAACCAGTCTGTTGTTCCATGTCCAGTTCTAACTGTTGCTTCCTGAGCTGTGTACTGATTTCTCAAGAGGCAGGCCAGGTGGTCTTGTACTTAGGGATTAACTTAAATGTTAGGAAAAGTCACACAAACTCATTCCATAAAACATTTTTTGGTTTACACTTTTTTTCCAAAACGCTTCACTGGGCAACTTTAGTCTCACCTCTGCCCCCACCCTAGAGAAGTTAGGGTCTGGCAGGTACAGTTGGAATTTTAATTCATATGTCTTTTCTTTTTGCAATTATTTGCTTTTTCTCAAAAGAGCTTTATAGAGGAAAAAAATACATGCAAGTGAAGTTCACAGGACTGTTTATTAGTAGATACAATTATCTTGCTAATTTGGAAAGTGGGCACTTTGTGATGGAATGATCTAGATACCTCTCTGCCATTCTCCAGCCTTTCAAAGACTTCCACAGAGTGAGAGAGTTTCCCAAGGTCTGAATGGAGACCTTTACTTTTCCAATGTGCTCCCAGAGGACACCCGGGAAGACTACATCTGTTACGCCAGATTTAATCATACTCAAACCATACAGCAGAAGCAACCAATTTCTGTTAAGGTGATCTCAGGTAAGAGTTCAGTTTCCAAAAACTCTCTCGCAATGATGTTTACAAATGTGTGCAAGTGTGTTAACTATTAAATACCACTAACTTTAAAGTAAACAGTTTCATTGATCAGGGAAGTACCTGTGAATGGTCATGAAAGTGTTGGCATGTGTATTATAGGAAGCTTGCCTACTTTACTGTATTTTACATTTTTTACTGTTATTACCATTATTGTTTCTATAATAACTTCCTGAATCTATTGGTTTGGCCAAAACATTGGTAAGATGTTACAGAAAAACCTGAATGAACTTTTTGGCCAACCCAGTTCTCAGTGTTCTGAGCATTTGCTTGTGGTTTTTGCTCCACAATGCCGTTAACTGGGAGTCCTGCAGCTTCGGTTATGTGTCTGCATCTTACTGGTTGGGGGTGGCTCAGTGAATTAATGCAATAGTCATGTACAATGTAAAGCACTGTTTTTACTAGGTTGGGATGGCATTTGGTCAACATAGTGGTTTATGTTTTGTTTCCCAGTACTTTTTTTTTCTTTTTTTACAATTCTCTCTCCCCTTCTTTTTGCATTCTTCATAATATTCTGTTTATTTCAGTGGATGAATTGAATGACACTATAGCTGCTAATTTGAGTGACACTGAGTTTTATGGTGGTGAGTTTTGGTGATTGATTGTAACTGGCATTTCTTCTTCATTGTAGAATTTAGTTCACTAACTTCACCTCCATGGCTGTTTAACCTTATTTCTTTATGAAATTCCTAGTTACATGTTTAATACCACTAGAATCAATGTATGTTTCATATAAATTTAGCTTTGAGCTCTCAAACATGTCATTAAAACATGTTCCATGTTGTATGTATAATAACAAAAGTTACTATAACTATTTCCATGTAAAGAATCATCCCACAAAATTTGGGGAAAAAATCTTTCATATACGTTTAGGATTACATTTTTCATTTTTTGTCTGGCTCATAAACTTTTCTCATAGATTAATAAGAATTGGCAAGGTACATTAAGCTGCTAAAATACTAACATCAAAGTCTTAACCTTTAGCAACTAACATTAACTGGATTTTGTCAGGAAAGCATTGTATTTTCCATTTGTTTTCACATGACCTTATCAATGTCATATAATTAGAAATAGTATTTCTCTTAGTTTAGTTTAAAATCAAGACAATATCTTCAGTGGAAATAATCTTTAAAAAATAGGTTTAACATCATTCTTTTAAAAGGAAGAATTTTATTTCCTTAAGGGAAACATGGATCTCAAATATAGAGTCTATGAATGAAAATTATGGGTTCTGAATATGGGGTCCTCTTAAATTATCCATAAGCTCAAATTTCTGCTGTACTAATTTTTTTACCCTTGAGATATGAAGTAAAAAGCACTAAGGTACTATCAATGGCCAGAGTAACATGTCATAACTCCTGCCTTACTTTTATTTTATTTTTACCTTATTTCATATTATTTTATATTAAAATACTCCTGAAAAGTATGGACCTCAAAATCACTTTCAAAGGGATTTTTCAAAGGGGTATGATTTCCTCCACCATCTCTAAAATCTAAGGAAAACTCTAATTTGTCTTCAGTAATACCTTTTCTGGTGTTCAGCTTTTTCTTCTGAGAAGTGAGGATAATTTATACATTACCTTTTCAGTTTTTATGAGCATCAAGTAGATAACACATTAAAGTGTTGCACACTCTTAAAGGGGCTCTTAGAACCTCAAGATGGTAGGATTTCTACTTTAAGTTCTTCTGAGATGCATCCAGAGGATAAGGACACATTTAGGCCAGGTCTCTATATGATTTTTCTTCATGAAACATGAAGGTAGTCTCTCTCTCTCTCTCCATATATATATATGTATGTATGTATGTATGTACCTCCCTGAGATCTCCAAATTGAGCCCTCTTTATTTTTTCATTGAGGAAACTAGTTTTAACTTCTTTAACTTCACCCATAATCTGTGGCACACATTTGCCACACCTCTGCCAGTCACTTTCTAGTTTTGTATTTGTATTTTACAAATACCCTCGCAGTTTAGGCATCTTGATATATTAGATGTCCACCATGATTTATCTTCATGATTAATCAATGGAATTGACTATAATTTTGTCCCTAGGATAAACCAAAAGACTTTTTCCATTGTCATATCTTTCAGAAAAACCTAGCATCTTCCAGAAAATAGATAGCTCATTTTCCCTTTGACCTGAGTACTCATCTTAAGAGGTGGATAATTTGATAACACAATTTTCCTCTCTATGTCTACATTTTGAAACTTTACCAACCCACAAAAAATACATAGAACCCTAACCCAAATTAGGAAAATATACAATGGAAGATAGTCCTCATTGCTAGTTCTTATGCAACCAAAGTAGTTTCTATTTCTGGCCAACTGAGTGAGCGATGGCTATTTATAAGGCAAGGAGTATGTATGTGTTTAACAAATTTCACAATCAATGGTAAATCAATTTTAAAAGGGAATTAGATTTTTAGACAGTGAACTGTTCTTCTCGAAATCCATATTCTTACTTTGAATGCATATTGATCTTCTTGTTTGCAGCTAAATCACATAGACAGAGGCCACCAACATTTTTAACTCCAGATGGCAATACAAGTTGCAAAGAGGAATTAAGAGGAAATGTCCTTTCCCTTGAGTGCATTGCAGAAGGGCTGTGAGTTAACACTGTCTGTCTTGATGTGCATTTCTTATATAAACATAGTAGATTGGTAGAGAGAATTAATATTGTATCATTGCAGGAATCATTGATAGAGACTCCATTAAGCAATCAAGAAAAATGTGATGATTACTTCCAAAACGGGCCATGTGTTATTTCGTATTATGAAAATATTTTGTTAATGTAAATGTTCCTTTAGAAATAAGTGTCAGTAATCACCTTATGATTGTTGTAATTGAAATGAAGCTTATTATTTTGCTACTGTTGTCTAACAGATCATCTCAAAACTTAGAGGCTTAAAACTAATAGCTGTTTGTCACTGATGATTTGTCTACAAGTATACAGAGCATTTGTGCCATAACAGGGCTGGATCTGGCTGATTTCATTTGAGCCTGCTGGACACGACTGAGCGACTGAACTGAACTGAACTGAATGCATCTTCTGAGCAGCTCAGCCTTGGGTTCACAGCTCTGGGTCTCCTGCTGTTAGTAGGGCAGTGGAGCTCTTGGTCATGAATTTTTCACATCCTTCTAGGCAGTCGAGCTCTGGCTTATTCTCCTAACAGCAGAAGCTCATTCAGCCTCTTAGTGCCTAGCCTTGACACTGGCATGCTGTCCCATCCTCTACCTCCTAGCACTGGTCACCAGACCAGCTTCTTTGCAGCTGTCTCATCTATGTGTATGTTTAGTTACTCTGTCCTGTCCACCTCTTTGTGACCCCGTGGACTGTAGCCAGCCAGGCTCTGTCCATGGGAATTCTGTAGGCAAGAATACTGGAGTGGGTGGCCATGCCCTTCTCTAGGAGATCTTCCCAACTCAGGGCTCGAACCCAGGTCTCCCACATTGTAGGTAGATTCTTTACCATCTGAGCCACCAGGGAAGCCCTGTCTCACCTATGGACACCTCAAACCTGATACCACCCCCAGAACCCATGTGCCCTTGAGAGGAGTCCCAGGGAAGCNCTTCTCTAGGAGATCTTCCCAACTCAGGGCTCGAACCCAGGTCTCCCACATTGTAGGTAGATTCTTTACCATCTGAGCCACCAGGGAAGCCCTGTCTCACCTATGGACACCTCAAACCTGATACCACCCCCAGAACCCATGTGCCCTTGAGAGGAGTCCCAGGGAAGCCTCAGCTCAGCTGCAGGAACAGCTGTTATGTTAGGGAAATGCTGGAGGCAAGCTTCTGAATACTTTCCTCTCATGCCTGGCATAGAGCAAGTACCATTGATAAGGCACATTTGCTGGAACATTGACTGGACTCTCAGAAACATGTTGTGTTGTGTTGTGATCTGTGCTGTCCTTGACCTGGTGACTCAGAGTATCACATTCCTTCCTAGAAGCCCAGAATCAGCCTCCAGGAAAAATTTTATTAATACCTCTGAAGACACATGGAGGCCCCTGCTGGCCATGTCAAAAAATAACACTACTCATGATCCAGTTCATCAAGTATATCTGTTCAGTTATTTTTATTCAAGTAAACAAACAAAAACACTTCTACAACCCATTAACCCCACTAGGATTTCTAATGATAAATATTGTGTTCTTCCTGAAGGGCCTGGACCATTCTTTTTTTTTTTTTTTAATCTTCCCAACACACAACTTAATGCTTGACCTATAGTTTGTGTTTGTGTGTATGTGCTCAGTCGTGTCCAACTCTGTGACCCCACGAACTGCAGCCCACCAGGCTCCTCTGTCCATGGGATATTCTAGGCAACAATAATGGAGTGAGTTGCCATTTCCTTCTCCAGGGGATCTTCCCAACCCAGAGACTGAACCCCTGTCTCTTGGGTTCCTGCTTTGGCAGGCAGATTCTTTACTGCTAGCGCCACCTGGAGATCCCTGATCTATATAGTTTGTGCCGAGCTGTGCTTAGTCACTCAGTTGTGTCTGATTCTGGGAACTCATGGACTGTGGCCCATCAGTGATTCTCCAGGCAAGAATACTGGAGTGGGTTGCCATGCCCGCCTCCAGGGGATCTATAGTTTAGTGCTTAGTAAATATACTGAATGGATTTTCAATTTACCCTCATGAAAGCCTTCTCAGGTCACCAGATCAAAACAAGCATTATTGTCTCCATTAAGGCAATGGAAGAAACTGAGGCCCCAAAAGGCCAGACATCCAAAATCAGAGAGCAGTTTAGAAGTAGGGCTGGGATTTTGAAGCAGATCTTTTTAACCCTAAGCCTAAGTCTGACTTTTCATCTGTCTGTATAGTTCATGATTTAATAAGAAACATAGGTGAGAAATGGTATAACTAACATGTGAGTTGGGCCTACCTCTATCAATTGATATAATGTTTTAAAATATCACTAATAATGAAATTAAAATAACAGCATGATTCCTCTAATCACTTCATTCACATTATCAGTTAGCCTGTTATAAGATAGGGAGATTCTTCCATTTGGTATGGAAATATGTATGGAAGTTTATGGGCACAAAAACTAACCTTAGGTTAGTTTTCCTCTAACCTTTCTTTCTCTAACCTTTTTAAGTCTGGCTGATTAAAACATTGTAACTTGAAGGACTGCCCTGGCAGTCTAGTGGCTAAGAGTCTAGGGCTATGGGTTCAGTCCCTGGTCAGGGAGCTAAGATCCCATGTGGCTCATGGCCAAAGGACCAAAACATAAAAAGAGAAGAAATAGTAGAACAAAAATTCAATGAAGACTTTTAAAAAGTCTTCATTAAAAAAAAAGGTTAAAAAAAATTGTAACTCTGTATTGTTAGTTTCATGGTCATTCTTTTGATTGATATAGTGCAGTCATGCAAAATTTTCCCCAAGTGTCTCCTTCCTCAGAACTTTGAAGATAATAATTAGGTCCCTTCAGTCAAGTAAGTCTCACTGCCATTCTCAACAGATCCCTGAAGTCAGAGTTCATGATGTGCCATCAGTTGGCTTGTGTGAAAATGGTAACTTACAGACTGAAATGGAAGGTTTTGAGCATCACTTAATAAAAGTGTGTTGCTACTTAAAACGTTCATCTCTTCCTCATGATCTTTATCACGAATGTTTTTTTGTGATGTTATTTTCTGTTTACCTTATCAGGCCTACCCCAGTTATTTACTGGATAAAAGAAGATGGAACACTCCCCATCAATCGGACATTTTATAGGAACTTTAAGAAAACTCTGCAAATCGTTCAGGTTACAGAAGCAGACTCTGGAAATTACCAGTGTATAGCCAAAAATTCATTAGGAGCCATCCATCATACCATTTCCGTCACAGTTAAAGGTATATCATCGTCTAAAATACATGATTCTTGCCTCCATGAGAATCTTTCGTTAAATGCCTTTAAGTATATTCTTCAGTAATAATAATGTAAATTTATATCAGTACTCATGGTAGCCTGAATCTCTTCTCATTGCCATTTATAAAGCTTTTAAATCAGGTTAAAAATTTGCTCCCTCAGATCCTCCCTGCAGAGGATTCCAATTAATAAGTGTTGAAAGAAGGAAGGAAATAGAAAATCACCATTAGAATTCCACAGTTGTAACTGCTGTAGGCAAGAGCCAGTGAGGAGTGCTGCTAAAATTACTGGATGCCCCTTGCCTCTTCAGAGCAGTCCCTCAAAGTGATCTGAGAGTCCTGTCTCCTGGGCTTACATTGTAATAAAATATAACTCTCGAAAATAAATAAATAAAATGATGAAATTACTTGGTCAAACTTGCAAGCGAAACAGGTTGTTTGCATAGCCTCTGTGTTTTTCCTCCCTCTACCCACCCACATCCAGATTAATTACTGAGGTAGGTTTAATATATGTCCACAAATTCTTCACTCCTCATCCTTAAAGGAGACAGAGCTTTATCACCCTCCCCTTGAGTAAGGGCTGAAGTTGCCTGCTTCTAATGAATAGAATGTGGAAAGCAGGGAAATAATAACTTCACAGTGGAGAGAGCTGGCAGGCATCACTCTAACCAAGCGATCGAGGTTCATAAACCAGCAGTAAGCCATGTCAATGTCATGTGCTCCCAGACGTAATGCAGTTAGAAGTTTCCATCACTCAAAACCTCAGTTGAATCGTGAAAAGTCATCAGGAAAAACTCTAGTGAAAACAGATGTACCATAGTGGTTACCACTGGGGAGAGGGAAGGAGGGAGGGGCAATAAAGTGGGAGGTTAAGAGGTACAAACTATGATTTTTAAAATAAGCTACAAGGATCTATTGTGCAACACAGGCAATGTAACCAGTATTTGATAATAACTGTAGATGGAATATAATCTTTTCTTTAAAAGTAATTATGATGATACTAATGATGGTGGTTGGATGGTGGTTATAATCTAGCAATTCAGAAATTCTTCACGCAGAAATCACTAAATTTGACCTTAGGTGGAAAAGCTTTTGTTTCACTTAAAACCTTCCTGTGGATCTGTATGAGAATTCAATGTCGCTGGTATAAACATTCTCTAGGAATGAGGGCGTATTGAAATGTTTCACAAAATATTTTGGTTACAGATAAGAAATGGAGAACGTGCCTTAGGAAAAATATGAAGATTAATCAATTTAGTAAGTTTGATTTATCCCTGCAAGAATTCAATTGACTAGTTCTCCTTTCTGTGTCTGGGAAGAAGTTCAAAGAAAAAATGCTTTATGAAAAAAAAAGAGATGATAGAGAACTTATTTATAGAGTTGGGGAAGTAATTAACATTGATATATGTTTACACAGCTAACACACATATAATTACTTTTCTCCATTTCTGTCCTGGTAATGATAAAATCGAAGATCATGACATCCAGTCCCATCACTTCATAGGAAATAGACGGGGAAACAGTGGAAACAGTGTAAGACTTTATTTTTCTGGGCTCCAAAATCACTGCAGATGGTGACTGCAGCCATGAAATCAAAAGACGCTTACTCCTAGGAAGAAAAGTTATGTATATATAACTTTTGATAGTATANCTGGGATTCATGGGGTCGCAAAGAGTTGGACACGACTGAGCGACTGAACTCAATGATAAAATGAGGATATTGTTCCTTGTTATAAAAAATGAAAAGCTCTTGATTAAAAAAAAAGATGTTCTACAAAATAACTTACTAGTAGCCTTTAAAATCTCAGGTTCATGAAAAACAAAGAAAGACCAAGAAACTTTCAGATCAGAGGAAACTAAGTAAGAAGATGTGACAATTAAATGCAATGTGATATCCAGGACAGGGTCCTGGAACAGAAAAAAGACAGTGGAAAAACTGGGGAAAGCCCAGTACGGTCTGTAGTTGAGTTGACGGTATTGTAGCAATGTTAATTTCCTGTTCTGGTATCTGTACGTTGGTTTTGTAAGATGTTAACATTAGAGAAAGCTGGTGAAGGACTTACGGGAACACTCTGTACTCACTTGGCAGCGCTTCAAAAACTGCAAAGCTTTAAAAATTGCTTACTAATTTTATAACTGTATGTATTCTACAGGGCTTAGAATTTAAATTCCTCTTTCGTATCCCTATCTGTACCTCTAAATTGCTGTACAACTTTAGAGAAATCTGTTACCTCTTTGATATCTGATCCATACAGTGTAGAACAAGATGATGATATTTGAATCAAAAGGCTCTTGAAATGATACATAGATGTCAGTGAGTCTCTTTCAACATTCTTTTGAAAATCTGAAGTGTTCTTTGAAGTATCACTTAGAAGTCTGTTCATTCCAAAAAAAATGAAATTAACAAATGGTTTGCAACATACTTATTTTTATCATTAAGATGGTTCAGTGTACTAAATTTCCTAGAATAATTTACTTGATTAAATTTTGTGGTGTTTTTCTCCTTTCCTTATAAAGCGGCTCCATACTGGATCATAGCACCTCAAAATCTTGTGCTGTCCCCTGAAGAGGACGGAACCCTCATCTGCAGAGCGAATGGCAACCCGAAACCCAGAATTAGCTGGTTATCAAATGGAGTCCCAATAGAAAGTAAGTTTCCTTGATTGGCTCCAGATGCAGTGTGTTTTAGGAGCGTAGTGATTTCTCCACAGGAGACAAATGATGATAAAATCGCTTGACTTAAGGAAGGAAGTCCTATATAAGTTACACAGAAGCACCAGATTACCTTTAGATTTTAATTTTGTTATCTTTAGGTATAATTTATTATGACTGAATTGTTTATGCTATTAACAGAACAGTATGCACTGAATGGAACTTTGCAGTTGTTCTTGTTTTTTGTGTGAGTCATAGGAACAGTGACAGGGTGAGAAATAAACACCCACTGGAAAGTTCACATTATCTTCTTTGTTCAAAATGTCAAGTGATGTGTGGAAACATCACAGGAGTTGGAGGAGGTGTTAGGGAGGCTAGGAATAGAGACAGTGGATATGGCAATAAGAAATACGGCTTAATTATTTAAAGAGGTTTTAAATTATTAGGCCCATTCCTAATAGAGCTCAGATGTTCCCAAGTTCTCCAGTCTTGAGAGGTCACTGTTCCATTTAATGCCCAAAGAAGAACATATCTTCTGACCTTAGTTGTATGCTGGATGGTCTGTCCTTGACCCGTCTTCCCTCCCTAAGTATTACTGAGATCATTCTTGACCAGTGTTTACATGATCTTAACTGCCAAGTATCACCTCTTCTGCCACCTTCCCTGGACCACTCCAGCTCTCAGCCAGCTTCTCCAGGCTGCCTAGAACAGTCCTCCAGAGTGTAGCATAGGCTGTCCTTCAGTCTTCTAAATCATAGCAAAGACCAGTTTTACAAAACTTGATTAGACGCTTGAGTCTCATAGAAGGGCATTATAGCAAAGGAAAAAAAGAAAATTAAAATGGATATTGCATCTCCCTCCTCTTAGATTCCTAAGTATGGCCATCCACAGAGAGCCCACTGCCTCTCCGTTTTCTTGATTCCAGCTACCACCAGCTGCTATTGACAGGAGAATCTTTGGACATTTTCCCCTTCTTAGAAGAGAGAAATTGGTTTCTGTTTAAAACCCCGCATCGTGTTCACCCTCCCCATCAGTAGCATAATAGTCTGTAAAGACATTCAGTAAAGACAACCTTCAGAATTAAGAGATGATATAGAGCAGCTTGACTCCTCATTCCTTCCAAAGTGAAAATCGCTCGGTCGAGTTCAACTCTTTGCGACTCCATGGACTCTACAGTCCACACATATATTATGCAGTCCATGGAATTCTCTAGGCCAGAATACTGGAGTGGGTAGCCTTTCCCTTCTCCAGGGGATCTTCCCAACCCAGGGATCAAACCCAGGTCTCCCGCTTTGCCGGTGAATTCTTTACCAGCTGAGCCACAAGGGAAGCCCAAGAATACTGGAGTGGGTAGCCTATCCTTTCTCCAGCAGATCTTCCTGACCCAGGAATCCAACTGGTCTCATGCATTGCAGGTAGATTCTTTACCAACTGAGCTATCAGGGAAGCCCATCATTGCCTCCAAGCCAGAATCAAAAATTGGTTCTACTCTCCCATACCCAAAAGATCCATTAAACTGGCTTTCATGAAATAGTCTTCACCCTGAGATGAATCTGAAAAATACTGGCAGATTTTAAACAGCCCAAGTTCCTGATAATGCTCACCATTAAGGTCTTATTGCTTCAGGTCTAGGTAGAGTGAGAGACCCGCTTCTGTGAGTGTTTAGTAGTAGTTTGTCACACAACACAATCTTTATCAAATGCTCAGAATCAGACAGCCTGTGTTTATTGTAAAAGGAAATATGTTCCTGGGAGAGCACAGATACTAAAGAGTCCAGCAAAATGGGTTTGGATATTTCTACTCTGAATTTTAACTAGGATCAGAATCAGGAAAAACTGCAGAATATTTTGTGGTTGTGCATTGGGAAGCTGTTGCCACTCTCAGGGACATATGAGTGAAAACTGAGAAGTGGAAGGAAGCCCTGAACTAAAAAGTAAGTTTTCTGGTAGGAATGTATTCAGAATGGCAATAAGGGATAGAGCATGCTCAGCACTTTCGGTACCAAATTTCGTAGCTCAGAGATTCTGTGCCGATTTATGGAAGGTTAAACGTACCCCTGAGATCTGGCCTCAGTGAAACTGACAAGTGGGAGGGAACATCCATCATTTCTCAGTGGGGAAACTGAAGAGCCAGGGAATGTTGAAAAGATAAATCCTTAAGCTCAGCAGCCAGAATGCAATCAGAAGCAGGGGGAAATTGAGATGTAGGTGGGTCAGTGACACAGGGATGAGGGGAGATAAAATAAGGAAGCTGATCTTTCGTTCTGGTTCTCTCAGCTTGTGAGCCTTCCAAACGAGGCACAAGTGGTGCCTCTCAGGGAACTGGTAACTCCAGCTGTATTGAGAGTTTTGCACTATTTGGGTATAACATAAGTAAGACTGAGGGTGTAATGTCCAGCATAGGGAATATAGCCAGTATTTTGTAACTTTATTTGGAGTATAATCTATTATAAAATATTGAATCACTGTGTTGTGCACCTGAAATTAATATAATATTGTAAGTCAACTCGAAGAAGACAGTGGCACCCCACTCCAGTACTCTTGCCTGGAAAGTCCCGTGGACGGAGGAGCCTAGTAGGCTGCAGTCCATGGGGTCGCTGAGAGCTGGCAGGACTGAGCAACTTCACTTTCATGCATTGGAGAAGGCAATGGCACCCCACTCCAGTATTCTTGTCTGGAGAACCCAGAGACAGAGGAGCCTAGTGGGCTGCTGTCTATGGGGTCGCACAGAGTCAGACACGACTGAAGAAACTTAGCAGTAGCAGCAGCAGTAAGTCAACTAGACTTCAGTTTTTAAAATGAGCTTTGAAGTTGCACTCAGAGTCATTCCGCTTTAAATGAAATATTTGGAGGAAGGATCAACTATGAAAGGCTGGCATTTGGGGGATGGAGTGTAGGTCCCTGGAGACAAGTGGAACCTGTCTGCTGTAACCCCAGATCATCTGATTGGGTCCAGAGCAGAAAGAGTTAGAACAAAATCTCTCAAATCAGGTTCAAAACCAGTTGATTTCTTCCATCCCCGAAGTATGTCTTAAGAGACTCAGCAGAGCTGGGATCAGAGTTGATGATGCCTGCAGATCAAGGGCCCCTCTGTCTCTGGTGTGCCTCAGAGTGGGCACTCTGGTGGACAAGTAGAAAGAGAAAATGCCATGCAGCCTGGCAGCAAAGCCAGGGACCCAGTGCCAGGAGCAGATACTGTCTGTTTATACCGAGGTGATGAGAAGTGTATAAAGCTGAGCACCAAAGAATTGATACTTTTGAGCTGTGGTTTTGGAGAAGACTTTTGAGGGTCGCTTGGACTGCAAAGAGTTCTGACCAGTCCATCCTAAAGGAAATCAGTCCTGAATATTCATTGGAAGGACTGGTGCTGAAGCTGAAACTCCAATACTTTGGTCACCTGATGCGAAGAGCTGACTCATTGGAAAAGACTCTGATGCTGGGAAAGATTGAGGGTGGAAGGAGAAGGGGATGCCAGAGGATGAGATGGTTGGATGGCCTCACCGACTTGATGGACATGAGTTTGAGTA
Source organism: Neotragus moschatus (assembly GCA_006410615.1). NCBI lineage: Eukaryota > Metazoa > Chordata > Mammalia > Artiodactyla > Bovidae > Neotragus > Neotragus moschatus. The sequence goes on from SJYA01000735.1 coordinate 735,837, forward strand.
AGTTCCAGGAGTTGGTGATGGACAGGGAGGTCTGGCATGCTGCAGTCCATGGGGTTACAAAGAGTCGGACATGACTGAGTGACTGAATTGAACTGAACTGATGAGAAGTGTCCCTGGGAGGTGTCTTCCTTCACATCTGGAAGCCAAGCTAAAAATGCATGGATTACTGTTTGTAATCTCGGAATTGAAAGCTGATGGGTTCAAGGCACCTGGTGGGGACTCACAGCTCTCTGCAGGAGGGCACAGCAGGGGCAGTACAGTTCCCCACCCCCACTCTCAGCCACTGGTCCATCTACAGCTTCTGGTGAGTGACTTCTTGGCTAGACCCTAAGTCTGTTTTTTAAATTTTTAAATAATTTTTTTAAATTTTCAACGTTCAATTTTTTTAAAAATTTTAATTGTATTCATGTATAGTTGATTTGTAATGTGTGAATTTCTGCTGTACAAGAGTGATTCAGTTATACATGTATATACATTCTTTTTCATTTTCTTTTCTGTTACGGTTTATCGCAGAATATTGAATATAGTTTCCTGTGCCCAACAGTTGGACCTTATTGTTTATCTAATCTAAATGTAATAGTTTACATCTGCTAATCCCAAATTCCCAATCCATTCCCCCAGTGCTCCCCACCTATAAGTCTGTTCCCTATGTCTGTGAGTCTCTCTGTAAATAAGTTCATTTGAGACACTTGAGTCTTAAACAGCTAGTTACAGTGAACTCTATATGCCTCCTCCTTGCGCTGACCTCCCTGATCCAAGATAGGAAGTAAATGAAGAAGAAAACTGTCCAAAAATCTGTAGAAGTTTGAGGAGGCTCCTGCCTCTCCCTTGTCCGCCCTGCTTGGTGGTTTACCTGTTAATTCAGAGGCCTCTAAATAGAACTGAGGTTTGGGGACCATTCTGGAAACAAGAGACTGCAGCTTGTCTTCTGTAGTTTGTGATAGGGCAAGAACGAAGGATGGCAGAGAGACAGGAGAAGGCAGGAGAGAGCAAGATCTGGTACAATGTGTGACGCAGAATCGGCATGGTAAGGATTAAAGGGGGAGCCAGAGTAGACCTCAAAGGTTAGCTGGGAGCACAGGCTGGCTTGCTGACACCTTCTCCCTAGGAGGTTGCAGAAACCTTGGCCGGACCAGTTGCTGAGCGACAGGGGCAGGAATAACTGCGCTTCTGCAGCATCATAGTGCAGCATCCCGCCAGGTGCCTGACCTCCCCACCAGGCGCCATGCAACAGAACATCACCAGAGGACCACAGTACCAGATACCTCCCCACTCCTGATGTGCAGACAGTCACCTAAGGACATTGTCACTCTCTTCCTCACCACCCCACCCCCACCTCTGTAGGTTCTAGCTGCCAGTAAAAGGAGAAGATGGGTCAGAACAGGAAAGGGTCAGACTTGGGTTTTGTTAGCAAAAGATAGCGTTGCTGGTTTGTGACTGTGCATTTAAGACCTGGCACCTACTGTTGTACAAAACTGGAAGAATTCATTCAGAAAGAATCAGGGCCCTAATCTCAATGTCTTTCAAAGCTGTATCCCCCTAGTAACTGGCCAGGTTACTTTAAACTTTCCTTGAAGCAAAAAAAATATTAAATATGGAATTTGCATAAAATATGTTTAAAACCACCTGCGGAAGTCAAGAACACAGCTGCAGAGGTGCTGATGCCGAAAAAGAACTCCTAGTTTTTACTGTGTGACCCACAGTGTCTGGGAAAGTGTGAAACTAGAACCCAGGGCCAGAAAGAAAATGCCCAGGTCAAGGCTGTGGACACCAAGGTTCCTGACCTTGTCCTGGGAGACAGTGGGAGAGCCTGGCGCTTGTAGATCTTTAATCATCCCCCTTGGGAATTGAGGTAGCTCTCTCGGATTCTTCCAAGTGGAGCACCTGTGAGATCATACTTGTATTATGTTAGAAGTCCCCTTTTCTCTAAAAGATGAGAAGGGGATGGAATGAAGAGAATACGAGTAGACAGAAGGCCTCCTGCTGCCACAGTTACACGTTTTGCTGATATGGAGGGAGGAATTGAAAGACAGTGATAGATGATAAGCAGGCAGAGGAAAGGAGGTGTGGTCTAGGACTCCCCAAGATTCCACCAAGTCATCTTTTTTCAAAAGAGCTCAGTGGCCATCCCTTCACAGGGGATGTAATACCTACGAAGAAGAAAACTCATCTCTTTGTTCCGCATTATGCACAGATGTTCAGATTTCAGGAGATGTTTATAGAGACTAACTCAGGAAATCTGAGCAGTAATTGTACATTCAACAAACCACTAAGTCTCTAGTTTCTCATCTTCGAGAGACATATACTTCTCTCTCCTTAGTCTGTTTCATGATGCTCTTTTTAAAATAAAACTATGCATTAGATACAAAAATATTTTAAAATTTGATAGTAGTTTTTACTTGTATCCTGGCACTTATTGTTTTTTTGTATTTTCTAAATGTTGGAAACATTCATGGTTTTGGCCAGCCATGTCAGGAAGGGTAGAATAAAAGAAAGTATTGTTGGAAGACTGTCACCCCAGTTCTGAACCTCACCTCTGGAGCTTTGTACAGTGGGGATGTCTGTGCTCTTAAGTTTCTTTACCCAGTGTGCATTTATAGCAATCAAAGTTGGTATTCCTGGAATTAATTATTATTTGTTTGGGCAATTTGGGTTTAGATACTGGAGAGTTACTCCCACTCAGTAGCCAGGACACAGAATTCAAAGGCTTCAAATCTCTCCGCACCAGTGGTTTTATTCTTTGTCCAGTACCTGCTGAGCTCCCGTATGTCACTGTGACGGTCCCGGGTTTGTTGATGTTTCTTTAGTAAGCACTCAAGGAAAACCAAACCAGCATTTGGCTGGTAGACCAAACCCCCATGGAGAAATATGTGCTTATTTACTCTTATTACTCTTACCTAGAGGGCTTATTTGATTCCTAAATACATCTCCAAAAATAGATATTTGGAGGCTGCTCCATTTAGCAGAAATAAGGCAGATACACTCAGAGGCCTCTCAGGTTAAAGAGAAAAAAAAAATTGGAAAGGGTTGATAGGAAAAAAACAAGCTGTGGGCTACATAAAAGCTGTTCTAAATGGTGTGTGTTGTGCCCGATGAACCCCCACCAGGGGAAGATGGTCCTAGTGGCTTTGTGAGTTGAGCTGGTCTTCCATGTTCATGGCGAGGTAACTTTTTACTGTGGTTGAAAAAAACACATAACAGGTCCTACTCTCTAGCACAGGGAACTACATCCAGTTTCCTGGGATAAAGCAGTAGAGAAAAAATTATTTTAAAAAGAATGTATATATGTGTAAAACTGAGTCACTTGCTGTATATCAAGATTGGTGCAACATTGTAAATCAATTATACTTCAGTTAAAACACACACACACATAACAGAAAATTTGCTGTCTTAATCATTTTTAAGAGTACAGTTCAGTAGTGTTACAGTACTTTCACACTATTGTGAAATAGATCTCCAGAACATTCTCACCATGAAAAACTGGAACTCTGTCCCCATTAAACACACAGTGGTGTAGCTTTTAAGAGCTCGGTATATTCAAGGACCTGGGAGGGACTCCCAGCCCTTCACGGCCTGGCGGGTCCACAGAAGTGCAGTCAGAATGCACGTGGAGCCCGACTGCTGGGTCCAGACCACTGAGAATAATTGACAGAGGAGACTCCGGAGATGCTGCTCTGTCCCAACGTGCTGTGCCGAGGCAGTGGAAGGACATTGCTGAGAATGTGTGAGTCGGCAAGGCCGAGATGATCCTAGACTTGGGATGCAAGACAGGGAACACAGGCCTTCCTGAGGGATGCTGCATTCTCAGGGTACCTGACAGCCGACCACAGGTCTCATCCACTTCCTAGGTCAGTGTGCCATGTCATTCCTCTGCTGAGGAAATCTATACTCTGTCCAAGGAATTGAAACTTGTATTCTTCTTCTATTTGGAAGAACATGCTCCTTAAGGCCATTTTGAAATCATTAGAATCATAAACAGCGGATGTGAGCTAAGGTGCCAACTCAAATTGTTTCTTTTTTTTTTTNAGACTAACTCAGGAAATCTGAGCAGTAATTGTACATTCAACAAACCACTAAGTCTCTAGTTTCTCATCTTCGAGAGACATATACTTCTCTCTCCTTAGTCTGTTTCATGATGCTCTTTTTAAAATAAAACTATGCATTAGATACAAAAATATTTTAAAATTTGATAGTAGTTTTTACTTGTATCCTGGCACTTATTGTTTTTTTGTATTTTCTAAATGTTGGAAACATTCATGGTTTTGGCCAGCCATGTCAGGAAGGGTAGAATAAAAGAAAGTATTGTTGGAAGACTGTCACCCCAGTTCTGAACCTCACCTCTGGAGCTTTGTACAGTGGGGATGTCTGTGCTCTTAAGTTTCTTTACCCAGTGTGCATTTATAGCAATCAAAGTTGGTATTCCTGGAATTAATTATTATTTGTTTGGGCAATTTGGGTTTAGATACTGGAGAGTTACTCCCACTCAGTAGCCAGGACACAGAATTCAAAGGCTTCAAATCTCTCCGCACCAGTGGTTTTATTCTTTGTCCAGTACCTGCTGAGCTCCCGTATGTCACTGTGACGGTCCCGGGTTTGTTGATGTTTCTTTAGTAAGCACTCAAGGAAAACCAAACCAGCATTTGGCTGGTAGACCAGACCCCCATGGAGAAATATGTGCTTATTTACTCTTATTACTCTTACCTAGAGGGCTTATTTGATTCCTAAATACATCTCCAAAAATAGATATTTGGAGGCTGCTCCATTTAGCAGAAATAAGGCAGATACACTCAGAGGCCTCTCAGGTTAAAGAGAAAAAAAAAATTGGAAAGGGTTGATAGGAAAAAAACAAGCTGTGGGCTACATAAAAGCTGTTCTAAATGGTGTGTGTTGTGCCCGATGAACCCCCACCAGGGGAAGATGGTCCTAGTGGCTTTGTGAGTTGAGCTGGTCTTCCATGTTCATGGCGAGGTAACTTTTTACTGTGGTTGAAAAAAACACATAACAGGTCCTACTCTCTAGCACAGGGAACTACATCCAGTTTCCTGGGATAAAGCAGTAGAGAAAAAATTATTTTAAAAAGAATGTATATATGTGTAAAACTGAGTCACTTGCTGTATATCAAGATTGGTGCAACATTGTAAATCAATTATACTTCAGTTAAAACACACACACACATAACAGAAAATTTGCTGTCTTAATCATTTTTAAGAGTACAGTTCAGTAGTGTTACAGTACTTTCACACTATTGTGAAATAGATCTCCAGAACATTCTCACCATGAAAAACTGGAACTCTGTCCCCATTAAACACACAGTGGTGTAGCTTTTAAGAGCTCGGTATATTCAAGGACCTGGGAGGGACTCCCAGCCCTTCACGGCCTGGCGGGTCCACAGAAGTGCAGTCAGAATGCACGTGGAGCCCGACTGCTGGGTCCAGACCACTGAGAATAATTGACAGAGGAGACTCCGGAGATGCTGCTCTGTCCCAACGTGCTGTGCCGAGGCAGTGGAAGGACATTGCTGAGAATGTGTGAGTCGGCAAGGCCGAGATGATCCTAGACTTGGGATGTAAGACAGGGAACACAGGCCTTCCTGAGGGATGCTGCATTCTCAGGGTACCTGACAGCCGACCACAGGTCTCATCCACTTCCTAGGTCAGTGTGCCATGTCATTCCTCTGCTGAGGAAATCTATACTCTGTCCAAGGAATTGAAACTTGTATTCTTCTTCTATTTGGAAGAACATGCTCCTTAAGGCCATTTTGAAATCATTAGAATCATAAACAGCGGATGTGAGCTAAGGTGCCAACTCAAATTGTTTCTTTTTTTTTTTTTCCATCCACAACACAGCATTCAGGAGCTTAGTTCCCCAACCAGGGATCGAACCTATGCCCCAGGCAATGGAAGCAGGGAGTCTTAACCACAGGACCCAGGGAAGTCCACCAACTCAAAGTACCGTGGCTCACTTCATCACTAGTAGAAGTAACTGGACTGTCTAAAAGAATAGTCTTCTTTTTTGTTTGTTTGTTTTTCTTTTGATTTGATTTTTTTATTTAAAAAAAAAATTTTATTTTGTATTGGGGTATTGGGCTTCCCTTGTAGCTCAGTCAATAAAGAATCTGCCTACAGTGCAGGAGACCCGAGTTCAATACCTGGGTTGGGAAGATCCTCTGGAGAAGGAAATGGCAACCCACTCCAGTATCCTTGCCTGAAGAATGTCATGGACAGAGGAGCCTGGTGGGCTGCAGTCCATGGGGTCACAAACAGTCGGGCACAACTGAGCGACTAACACTTACTTACTTTTTTGGGGCATAGCCAGTTAGCAAACAATGTTGTGATAGTTTCCAGTGAACTGCAAAGGGAGCCAGTCATACATACACATGCATTCATTCTCCCTCAAACACCGCTCGCATCCAGGCTGCCACATGACGTTGCGCAGCGTTCCATGTGCTATACCGAGATGATTTTCTAAGTTAGCTATCAATTGTGATTGGAATGTCAGACATACATCTACATACAGAATGGTATGATGGTAAATGTGTGTAGTTTTAAGCCACTAAGTTTAGAGGAACTTGCTCAGCCTCAGTAGAAACTAATGCAGAATGAGAATGAGTGGGCATGGTACTTTGAATATGTGTGGTTAAACAAGGATGAATAACACTAGTATGATGTCTTTTGTTATTTATTTTCATTAATAACCCACAGATGAAACTTTTTAAAGTGATAAAGGAGTCTAAAGGCAGTAATAAGTATGTCTTAGGTGCCCATCCTTTTCCTGTCATCAAAGAGGAGAAATGGTGTTTAGAATGTAAGTACAGGCTAGTAAGTGGTTCAGGTTCCAAGAGCAGTTTAAGAGGAAGGGTGCTATTATTTATTGTTTTAATTTATTTTATTGACGTATAGTTGATTTACCATGACACATTAATTTCTGCTTTACAGCAAAGTGGTTCAGTTATACATACATAGACTTTTTTTTCTTCTTCCTTTCCATTAGGGTTTTTCTGGGATAGTGCATATGTGGGTGCTGTTATTTAGAGTTGGTTTTGATCAGCATGCTGAGACAGATACCTAATACCCCTTTTAGTGCACTTTTAAAGCCATGTAAGGTTACACCCTAAGATTTAGTGTTCACAAAAATAAATATATGTACAATAGCATGGCATTTCCAAATTGTTGGTCATGCGTTGGACTAAATTCTCATATATTACCAACTTGTTCCATTCTGCTTTAGATAGGATCAACTGTGGTCTTAACATTTTTTTTAGATGCTTGGGAGATTTAGCTGAAACTGCTACCTTTAAGAGAAATCTCACAGAGTTTATTTCTACTTTAGCTTCCCAAATTGCCAAAGCAGGAAAATACATATTTTCACATTTGATAATTAACCCTATACTTATTTACGTATCTGTTTCAATAAGAGACTTTTAAAATATACAAGTTCAAATGATGTAGAGGGTTTTATATTTTTGGACTGCTTTTTGCTATCTCCTCCTGGTGGCTCAGACAGTAAAGAATCTGCCTGCACTGCAGGAGACCCAAGTTTGATTCCTAGGTCGGGAAGATCTTCTGGAGGAAAAAATGGCAACCCACTCCAGTATTCTTGCCTGGAGAATTCCATGGACAGAAGAGCCTAGTGGACTATAGTCCATGGGGTCGTAACAAGTTGGATACAACTGAGTGATTAACACTTGATAATTAACTTTCTTTCTCATAAATTACAGCAATTTTTTGTGAACAAGGTAATGTTTTCCTGAATTTGTATTGCAATTTATACCTTACTTGTGGTTTTTTCCCCTACCTCTGTCAAAATAATATTGAAAAGAATCAATCTATTTAAAACTGAATGTATATCAAGAGGATACCCATGCTGATAAGTGATAACTAAAATCTGAGGAAGGAAATTAATGGTTGCTGCCTGGTTGTTGGTTTTCTTTCTTACAGCATATACCTAGATCAGTCTTCTGCTTACTCTAAGTTAGACCTCAACTTGTACATCTTTTAAGTAAATAGGAATGAATGTATACTTTTTGTTTTTATATCCAAATAGTTGCCCCTGATGACCCCAGCAGAAAAATAGATGGCGACACCATTATTTTTACCAAAGTTCAAGAACGATCAAGTGCAGTGTATCAGTGCAATGCCTCTAACGAATATGGATATTTACTGGCAAATGCATTCGTAAATGTGCTGGGTAAGCTCTCCCTTTATTAAAGACATGGCAAATTCAATTAATGACCATTGCTGTTTTTCATTCATTCAGCAGAAATACATTAAGCATCTGCTATGCAGTGGCATGGAGAAGGCAATGGCACCCCACTCCAGTACTGTTGCCTGGAAAATCCCATGGATGGAGGAGCCTGGCAGGCTACGGTTCATGGAGTCGCTACAAGTCGGATACCACTTTTCACTTTCATGGATTGGAGAAGGAAATGGCAACCCACTCCAGTGTTTTTACCTGGAGAATCCCAGGGACGGAGGAGCCTGGTGGGCTGCCGTCAATGGGGTCACACAGAGTCAGACACGACTGAAGCGACCTAGCAGCAGCAGCAGCAGCAGCATGCAGTGGCATAGAACTTGGAACTGGAAAGGATATAGGAAGATAGATAAGATACAATCTGATGGTTATATTGTGTCAAACCTCTCAAAAGGAAAAGAGCATTGGTTTGCTCTTAATAACTGAATGTGACTATTGTGCCATCCTTAGAAACGGACAAGACAAATGAAAATTTCATGATTCTGATTTTTGAAAATCAGTTGTTAATCATAATGTTTAGCATTGATCTAAGCCAATGGCACCCCACTCCCATACTCTTGCCTGGAAAATACCATGGACAGAGGAGCCTGGTAGGCTGCAGTCCATGGGGTTGCTAAGAGTCAGACATGACTGAGCAACTTCACTTTCACTTTTCACTTTCATGTGTTGGAGAGGCAATGGCAACCCAGTCCAGTGTTCTTGCCTGGAGAATCCCAGGGACAGGGGAGCCTGGTGGGCTGCCGTCTTTGGGGTCGCACAGAGTCAGACATGACTGAAGTGACTTAGCAGCAGCAGCAAGTCACAGATATACATTTATTTATCAGTTCATAATAATATGTTTAGAAAACTGTGACATAAATGTTCTGAAGTGATTGGTTTTTGTGAACATTATATTTCCCTTATGAAACAAAAATGACCAAAATACCAGATTTGTTAGAAGTAAAATTTATATGAGAATGTTTTTCATGATTCCAAGGAATTATATTTCAACTCTTTAAGTGGAGAAGGCTCCCTTTCAAATAGAATTAAGGTCAGGAAGCCAACCAATATGTGGTATTTTTTCCTTCATGCTTGAAACGAAGGTCAGTGAAATCACATGAAGAGCTGAGCCATCACGATGGTGATGGATGTACAGGAAGCAGTTCCGATTCTGGTTGTGTTTTGACAACCAGAAAAAAGCGTTCTGCTTTTTCTGCCAACTTGTGTGTTCCGATGGGCCATTCAACAAAAATGTATTTAGTCATTATTTTGTGCCAGATACTGTGCTGATTTATGGAGAGAAGACAGTAAAAAGTCCCATTCTTTGCCTGCAAGGAACTCACAGTGTAGTAGGAGATATAAAGAAATCCGTTATCACAGCTATGCCTGAGTAAGAGGCAAACGTGAGGCAGAGGGAGAAAACGTGTGTTTTTCCACCTTGAGTGACCCTACTGGGTCATACCTGCCTGAGAACGGAAGGGGAGAGATCCATTGGCTGTGCCTTACTATGAACTCTAATGAGCTTAAAAAGATGCAGAAATACACAGTGGGTCTACATGTTTATTTTATCTTACTATTTACTTTACCTTTTCACAACATTTTTAGCTGAGCCACCACGAATCCTTACATCTGCAAACACACTCTATCAGGTCATTGCAAACAGACCTGCCTTACTGGACTGTGCCTTCTTTGGGTCTCCTCTGCCTACCATCGAGTGGTAAGTAGCGGTCCTGTCTGTTTGTCATATTTACATTTGCTAGAGCTTTCAAATCTCTCAGTATGTAGGGTTTTAGTCAGAGCACAGATAGGAGAAAAAGCAGGGAAGAATCCATCATCTTATTAATTATTAAATGTATTCACAAATATTTATTAATGACTTGCTCTATGCTAAATACTGTCACGTGGATAATCTTCTTGGCATTATGTTTTGTCCACCCTAGAGGGATATGTAAATGTTTTTGAAAAAAATTAAAATTACAGGCCATGATATCACCTGGGATGTCATGAATGATGGCTGGAGAGATAGGTTGAGGGACATTCCTTGATCATAAAATATCATCTGAAGTGAGAGCAGGGTCCATAAGCTTAAAAACAAAATTTGCTATTACCAGTGTTCCCCTCCCACTGAGCATGCTGGCTTGAATCTAGCCAAGCTCCCTCCGTGTCTTTCACTCCCTCTTTAGACCATTCCATTTCACGTATCCCTCCTGGTACTCCTCCCAGCTTGCTTTAGCCTGAGCTGAAAGAGACAAGGCCAAGAGAGGCAACCGATCAGAAAGAATGAGTGAAAGAAAGTTGGAACATTCATTTATGGATCCTCTGTCAGCTGGCAGACACTATGTGGGGCTTTACGTCTTGCTGTGAGATTAAAGCCAGGTATTGGATTAAAACACAAACATGGATGCTTCTGCAGAAAATTTCCTAGCAAAGGAGAAGAGTTAATGCTTAGTCTTACACCTCTTTTCATCCATCTTCACTTCTTCTGAACTTTTTATTTTGTGCTGGGGGTATGGTCAATTAACAATGTTGTAATAGTTTCCCGTGGACAGCAAAGGGACTCAGCCATACATATTCATGTATCCATTCTCCCCCAAACCCCTCTCCCATCCAGGCTGCCATATAACACTGAGCAGAGTTCCATGTGCTATACAGTAGGTTGTTGTTGGTTGTCCATTTTAAATACAGCAATATGTACATGTCATCCCAAGTGAAAGTCACTCAGTCTTGGACCTGTCAGGCTCCTCTGTTCATGGATTCTCCAGGCAAAAATCCTGGAGTGGGTAGCCATTCCCTCCTCCAGGGGATCTTCCAAATCTAGGGATTGAACCCAGGTCTCCCACTTTCCAGGCAGATCCTTCACAGTCTGAGCCTCTAGGGAAGCCAATCCCAAACTCCCTAACGGTCCCTTCCGCCTGCAGCTATAAGTTCATTCTCTAAGTCTGTGAGTCCATCTTCACTTCTCTTGATGCCAGCCCAGAAGCTGAATGTAGATGTACTTTACGTGTATGCTTGTTTCTTTTTCCTCTCTGAATATTTTTCTATTTATACTCTCAAAAGTGCAACCCTTGTAACCTTGATGTTGAAATCTCTGCAGATGGAGTTACAGACATATCACTGTAGGAGGAAAAGGTCAAAAGGAGCAGTCTTCATTTTGTCTGTTTTTTTCATTTATTAGAGATAAAATAGATAATAATGTGATTATTAAATTACGAATCTCTCATAATGAAAATTATCACTTAAGTATTTAGTATTATCTCCCTCATTCTTTAAGCACCATTATCACTGAGCCCTCCAGTTTGTCATCCTCTCTTTGCATTGAGCCCCGCCCCCGCCCCAGCCCCCCTGACTGACGCGCATGCAGTATGCTTACACAGATTTGAAGTCTGTGAGCATCATCTGGTAATGCAGATCATGATGTGTTGACCTTAAACAGGGCATTTTATGTCTGACTTCAAACTATGATGGGTTTTTCTTCTCATTGTGATGGTTTTCATAATGAAGGTTTAAGGGCGCTAAAGGGAGTGCTCTTCGTGAAGATATCTATGTTTTACATGAAAATGGAACTTTGGAAATTCCTGTGGCCCAGAAGGACAATACGGGAACTTATACATGTGTCGCACGGAATAAGTTAGGAATGGCAAAGAATGATGTTCACTTGGAAATTAAAGGTGAGGCAAGGTGGCAGACATTTTTTATGTATTATGTGTCTTTGAGCAAATTCCACAGATTTTTAAAAAAATTTATTTCATTGAAGTGTAGTTGATTTATAATGTGCTAATTTCTGCTGTACAGCAAAGTGATTCAGCTATGTAGATATGTATATATATATATACATACATTCTTTTTCATATTCTTTTCCATTGTGGTTTATCACAGCATATTGGATATAATTCCCTGTGCTACACAGTAGAACCTTGTTGTTTATCCATCCGATATGTAATATTTTGCATCTGCTGATCCCAAACTTCCAATCCATCCCTCCCCCACTCTCCTCGCCTTGGCAACCACAAGTCTGTTCTCTGTATTTTGATTTTGTTAAATTCTCTGGCTTTGGCAATGGATAACAGTAACTTTCCATTTCAGATCCAACAAGGATCATTAAACAGCCTGAATATGCTGTTGTGCAAAGAGGAAGCACTGTGTCCTTTGAATGCAAAGTGAAACATGATCACACCTTAATCCCCACTGTCACGTGGCTGAAAGACCACGGGGAGCTACCCAATGATGGAAGGTATTTGAAGACAATGCCTTTCCTTTTTCATCCTTCTCTCTTTAAGCTGCTCTTGAACTAGAGGTTTATTTTATAGTGACTTTTTTTGAAGATTTGTTGACGTGGACCATTTTTAAAGCCTTTATTGAATTTGTTACAATATCATTTCTATTCCCTGTTATTTGCTTGAGGCATGTGGGATCTTAGCTCCCCGACCAAGGATTGAACCCTCACCCCCCCTGCCATGAAAGGCAAAGTCTTAACCAGTGGACTGCCAGGGAAGTCCCTGTATAGTGACTTAATGATTACGCTTTTAAAATTTCTGCTCTGTCTTCAAAGTAGATATACATTTCCTTTCTTTGCTGTAAATTGTTCAGACCTAGAAAGATATCAAGTTATGGAAATAAGACCCTGAGAATGTTTTTCTATTTTTGTGTGTTGGTGTACTATGTAATTCAGTATGCAAAAATTCCTTTCAGATTTTGGACAACGTCCGTTGTTTTCTGCCATGTACAGTGCAGTCTCAACAGATGTTTTCATTCCCTTTTACAAATAAGCAGAAATGTGATCTCTTTAATCATCAGAGCGTGCCTGAATCCTCACAGTATTTTACAGGACTCTAGTTTTTATTTGGATGGGGAGTTTTCTTTTCATTTTACCTAAAGCCAATAGAAGGAGGAGGAGAAAATAAAACAAGTAAAGAATTTGAAAGAGCCTGATCATGCTACATTCCTCTAGCTTGGAGTGGAGGGAAGGTCATGCCCATTGTCAGGTGGGTTTGATGAAGTACACAGTTGAATGGGAGAATTTTAGCAGATACAGGGGGGCTACAGTCATCACCCCAGTGGGAAGGAATGCTATCTGCTGGTAGAAATGGTTTCTGTGGCTTTTTTTCAACTGTGCCTTAATGGTGCCCTCTTGCCTGTAAATGTTCCTTAAAAAAACTATGTGGCCTTTTCTGTGCCCAGGGTTTCTATCTAGTTCTGTGCTTCAACTGATCAGTTTTATCTCTGGGATCTGAATTAATAAAGATGAGAAGGAAGTATGAAGAAATGATTATTGGACTAAGTTAGTTAAAGGTTTAGCTTGGAAATCTCCTTTGAAGACAGTTAATGATTTATGTGGCTTCGTTAAAACCATGCATGAATCCTATTTGCATAGGTTTTTGACCTACTGGGTAAACTGTCATACTTACAAGAAACTCCTAGAAAACTCTTCTTAGTGACTGGTGATCTAAATCTTCCTGTTTCTAGTGATAAACCTGATTGGTATTGTTTGCATTTATTTTCTTCTATTCCAAATCATTTCTCCTATTGTAAATTATGCGTATGGAAAAATGATACAAAGTTTCTGCAGTAAATGATGAGTTCTTTAGCCATAAAAAAGAATGAAATCATGCCATTTGCAGCAACATGGATGGATCTAGACATTATCATACTAAGTGAAGTAAGTCAAAGAAAAGTACCATATGATATCACTTATATATGGAATCTAGAAAAATGTTACAAATGAACTTATTTACAAAACAGAAATAGAGTCACAGACTTAGAAAACAAACAGTTACCAAAGGTGAAAGGGATGGGGGTGGAGTAAATTGGGAAATTGGGATTAACAGATGCACACTACTATATGTAAAATAGATGAACAACAAGAACCTATTGCATAGTACAGGGAATTATATTTAGCATCTTGAAATAACCTATAACAGAAAAGAATCTGAAAAAGAGACTATGTATATATGTATATATATGTACATATATACTCTTACTATTTATATTCTCATTCATTTATATATATTTGAGTGAGTGAATGAAGTAGCTCAGTCATGTCTGACTCTTTGCTACCCCATGGACTGTAGCCTACAAGGCTCCTCTGTCCATGGAATTTTCCAGAAAAGAGTACTGGAGTGGGTTGCCATTTCCTTCTCCAGGGGATCTTCCTGACCCAGGGATCGAACCCAGGTCTCCCGCGTTGCAGGCAGATGCTTTACCGTCTGAACCACCAGGGAAGTCCCCAAAATATTTCTTTGAGCCCCTTTTTTTGGGGGGAAGGGCAAGAATACTGGAGTGGATTGCCATTCCCTTCTCCGGGAGATCTTCCCAACCCAGGGATTGAACCCAGGTCTCCCGTATTGTAGGCAGACGCTTTCCCATCTGAGCCACCAGGGAAGTCTATATATATTTATATATATAACTGAATCACTTTTCTGTATACATGAAACATTGTAAATCAATTATATATACTTCAATGAAAAAAAACAACAATAATTATAACTTTAACTTATTTTAAAATATACACTTTGTTAAAAATTGAGCTGGATGAGTGGTAGTCGCAGAAGCCATAGGAAAGCCCTTTAGTCGGGATAACTGGAACTGCCCCCACCTCAGCCCCTGGTCTTGAGGAAGTGCCCAAAACTCCAGAGGCATGGTTAAAAACCACTGGACCAAAGGACTTGTCATCATTTCAAAACAAGCTTCTCACTCATTCAAAATAATTTCCAACTATAACCATTACCAAAGTGACGTGTATTGTACAGGATTTTAGCTCTGATATGCTGCTAATCTTTATCATCTTTCCCTTCTATCAAATTTGCCGTTGTTTTCATGCCAATAAAATGGTTATGGGGTGTGGTTGGGTGTCCATTTCAGCCGCTCTGAACGTGTGATAATTGCAGGTTCACTGTTGACAAGGACTATTTGGTGGTCACTGATGTCAGTGATGATGATGGTGGGACCTACACATGTGTGGCCAACACAACTCTGGACAACGTTTCGGCCAGTGCTGTGCTTAGCGTTGTTGGTAAGAGCTAAAGCATGTATAGTACAACAGGCTGCCCTGTTTTAGATTGAAAGGAAAAGTTGTCAGTTGTAACTATTTTCTTGTTACAGTTTTACCATTTTATAGGTGAGTTAAATAGCCACATCTTTTTTGAAAGATTCCTTTGAGGAAATAATTCCAGCATAAATGTACCCTGTAGCAGCACTGGAATTAAAATGGTGGTTATGCATATTAATGATATTTTTTATAAGACAGAGCAGTTAATCTACTTTTATTTAAAATTGAAGAGGTTTTACCCCCAAATTGTTACTGTGTGTTTATCAATGCCATGCCTTGCAGCTAAATATAAGGGTCAGTTTTATAGTCGTAATCACGCTGTCTTTGTCTTTTTGTGCTATCTTATATCTTTCCGTTACTAATTTTGATTAAAATCGTTTATATTACTGTCCTTTCTAGCTCCTACTCCAACTCCAGCTCCCATTTACGGTAAACTAATATGAGTCCTTTTTCTCTGTTTTCTTTTCAACAATTTCACACATGCACAAAAATTCCTTTCCTTTCTTGTCTCTATCACGTCATTGTGTTTCTTTAAGGAAAGGGGCTCTGTCAGATGTTCAACTGTGTTGTCCATTTACTGCTGTGAATCATTTTTCATTAGAACCCTGGACCTTCTCACTGCATATATTACCACTCAATTCCAAGTATTTCATGTGTTATTACAAAGTCGTTGAATTTCATGAAAGTCCCTCTTTGATATCATTTCTTTGTAAAGTAGCATAGTGCTTTTCGAAAGCTATTGTCCACATTTTACAGACAGGAAAAGCAATTTCATATATCATTCCACAAATTAGATCTTCAGTCTACTAAAAGTTGTTTTGGAAAGCTAAATGTTGTTTGGAGGTTCCCTTTTCAGGAAATTTACGTAGGAAAACAATGGATGCCTAGAACAACATTTGACCTTTGTGTCAGAGAAAACCACCAATTCACTGTTCACAGAAGATAAATCACTAAAGGTAGACCAAAAAAAGAGGACACTTCCATATCATGTTGATTTTTCTGAGTTGGAAAAATAAATCAGAATTTTTTTCCTGAAATCTTTTTGACTAAAGAACCCTCATCTTTTATCAGTGTTAAATACAAAAATTAATTTCGTGGCAAAAACTCAGCTGGATTTTACAGATACCATGAATTATACTATAGAATAACTATCCTTTATAGACATTTACTGCTCCTTTACTAGTATCAAAGAAGTGCTTACATTTTTATATGGCTTCTGGTTTGTCCAAGAGCCAGAGGAACTGCCAAGAGCAAGGTCAGGAAAAGACCCAAGGGGAACATTAACTCTCTGGATTTCAAAGGCACCATTAGAAGAGGCAGACATGCTTCTGGGGCACCTTCATCCCAACAGGTGTCTATACCCTGGTGTCCTCTGAGAATAAACACACCTCCCCATATGCCTGACGAGTAGTGAGCATCCACATAAGGTATGCATGCTGAGGGCTAGCTGCATAGCATCAATTTTATAATTCCCTTAAAAATGTGAATATTCTTCAAGTGCCCCCCCCAAATCTGTAGTTTAGCATGTTTCAGAAAGAATATTTGCAGCTTCTTTTAACAGTACATACATTTACCTATATTTTGTTTTTCAGCGTTTGCCATTCTCTGTTTCCCATTTGTTAGAAATTCAGCTTCCATATTATTGTTTCTGTTTGTGCTCATCTGTGTTTATGAAAAAACACACACTGAGAGTGCTGGAGAACCATACTTGTCCATTCCACTGGCTTTGGTGACAAGGGAGTTAGTTTCATTTGAAAAAGATACCAGCAGGGCTCATTGAGGGGTTCCCCTGGGTGTGTGTGTGTGTTCCCAGCAGCCTCAGCTGTTTTCATTTCCTTTCGGTTGCATGCTCTTTGGCCATTACGTGCTCTGTGTCTTTAAGAGTCCCTTCTGTGAATAGTAGCACAAGTAATGGAGAGCCTCAAGGTCGGATGGCTAACTATGATGTATGTGTTTGATCTGCAGATGTCCCAAATCCTCCCTTTGATTTGGAATTGACAGATCAACTCGACAGGAGTGTTCAGCTGTCATGGACCCCAGGCGATGACAACAATAGTCCTATTACAAGTATGTGATGTCATTTGCTTTTTCACTGGTAAACTTTATGATTATTTTCAAAGCATTTGGTCACATGCAATTGAAATTTCCCACAGAGGTATTTCCTGGCATCCTCTGCTTCATTTCTCACGGAACCAAAACATTTATTTATGGCTCACCTCTCCGCAGAGCTGGAGTCATTCTTGGTTACAGTTTCTCGTTTGGGACACTGATGGATAAAGATGTTAATTAAGTGAATAGACTGTCCTTTTATGTTAAAGATCCATAAGAATCACCCTCAATTTCTACCAAAGTGGGAAGATATTTTGCCCATTAATATGGGAGAAAATAACAGAAAGACCAGTCTAAATCTTAGAAAATTGAGACTTGGTAAGTAAAGTGACTTTTCAAACCCTCAGCTGGTAACAGAACTCAGTGTAGACATCTGAAGTGTCTTTCTTCCCATTAGCCCTTGCTATAAAGTGACACATTTGCCAGTGTTAACTCTTCAAACTCTGCACTTTGATGACATCAGCCTAGAGAGATTATTTGGGAAAGAGCCCATGGAAGATAAAAGGGAGAGAAGGCAGCAGTAGGCAGGAAAGAGCTTCAGACTGTAACGCAGGTCTGACGTCTGTGAAAGGAGAGAGGCAGGAGGAGTGTGTGGGAGAACTCTCAGGCTCCAGCACAGATCGTCTCAGCCAGGTCAGCAAGGATGCCAGGGGGAGGTTCTGCAGAGGGTGGGGCTGGGTCTAGGGCCCCCGCGGTGCTCAGGCACTGGCCTAGCTCAGGTAGACAGTGGCCTCAGGGAACGCCACAGCTGATCCTTGGGAAAGGGGCAGCAGACAGAGCCTGCTGTTGCCATTCCTGGTAGTGGTTCTCTCTCGAAAAGAGATCTGAGTAGTGCGTGTATACGTATGTGTACATATGAGAAGTTGCTTCAGTCGTGCCCGACTCTGTGCGACCCCATAGATGGCAGCCCACCAGGCTCCTCTGTGCCTGGGATTCTCCAGGCAAGAGCATTGGAGTGGGTTGCCATTTCCTTCTCCAATGTGTACATATGCATGTATACATATATGCACATATATGTATATAGACACTGTACACAGTAATACAGTAATAATTTTTTTATCTTGTGTCCTCAACTAAAATATACACTCCATATGGGCAGAGATTTTTGACTAACTTGTTTCAGAAGAATTCCTGGTATATAATAGATACTCAGTAGGTATTTGTTGAATGAATGAAGAGTAAAAATGCCTCGAAATCTGATGGGGTCATTTTAACCTGGGTTAAAAAAAAGTCTCTAAGCATCCTCACCAGCCAAGTCTGGCTAATATACTGGATGAACAGGAAGACTTGGCATGAATGAAATGAGTGTTCTGATCAGGAACTGAAAATCCACTGAGAAAGGACCTACAATAAAGAACAGAAGACAGAGGAGAGGTTTTTGCTTAATTTCATTGGAACTATTCTGCTTTTCAGCAGGTATAATAAATCAACATGCACATCATTTCTGAATTATCTTAGTCACTGGAAAGCAACTTAGTCTTTATGCAGCATAAATGTATTACAGACTTGTGTCTACTCTCTTGGAGAAGGCAATGGCACCCTACTCCAGCACTCTTGCCTGGAAAATCCCATGGATGGAGGAGCCTGGTGGGCTACAGTCCATGGGTCGCTAAAGTATCTGCTTGATTTTAAAACTTCTAAGCGTATCTGTAGTCTAACGTTACTAAGCTCTTCCAGTCTCCTTACGGCATGGTCCCTCACCTGATTCCGTTCTCTAGGCTGGTGTCATCAAGGTGAGGAGTTAACGCTGGTGAATGTGTCACTTTATAGCAAGGGCTAATGGAACGACAGACACCTCACTTGTCTGCACTGAGCTCTGTTACCAGTTGCGGGTTTGAAAAGTCACTTTACTTACCTAACCCTGTGAAAGGAGAGAGGAAGGAAGGAGTGTGTGGGAGAACTCTCAGACTCCAGTACAGATGGTCTCAGCCAGGGCAGCAAGGACCCCAGGGGGAAGTTCCGCAGAGGGCGGGGCGCTACCCGCGCTAACCCTAACCCTCCATATACATGTGTAAATTGACGCTGCACACACTTAGTTCTGTCTCTGCATCTGCTTTCTAGAGGAGTCAAATATAAGCATATATATACACACGGCTGTGTGTGTGTGTCCATGTTTAGGCCACACAGAGAACAAAGCAGGAGAAGGAGATTAAAGAATACAGGGGTAAGGAATATAATTACAAACAAGGTGGTTAGGAAAAGCTACATTGATAAGGTAGCATTTCTCTGGAAAACAGTATAGAGTTTTTTTAAAAAAACTGAAAATAGAGTTACCATGTGATCCAGCAATCCCATCCCTGGGCACATATCCAGAAAAGACGAAAGCTCTGATTCAAAAAGACACATGTACCCCAATATTCATTGCAGCACTGTTTACAATAATCTGCCAAGACATAGAAGTACCTTAAGTGTCCATCAACACGTGAATGAGTGAAGAAAATGGAATACTCCTTAGCCGTCCAAAAGGAAGGAATGCCATTTGCAGCAACATGGATGGGCCTAGAAGTTATCATACTAAGTGAAGTAAGACAGAAAAGACAAATCTTAGGTGATACCACTTATATATGGATCTAAAAAACGGTACAAATGAACATATCTACAAAACAGAAGCAGACTTCTAGATATAGAAAACAAACGTATGGTTTCCAAAGGGAAAGGCAGAAGGAATAATTTAGGAATTTTGGATTAACAGGTTTACACTACTATATATGAAATAGATAAACAAGAATTTACTGTTTAGCACAGGGAACTATATTCAATATATTGTAATAAACTGTAATGGAAAAGAATGGGAAATGATTATAGTTACATTCATCTATTTATGTATTACCAAATCACTTTGCTATATATCTGAAACTAGCACAATATTGTAAATCAACTCTGCTTCAATTACAAAATAATCAATTTTTAAAAAGAAGGTAATGTTTGTGTATGTCAGTTAAGACATGAAGAGGGAGGTACTGAACACTCTATGTAGTTATCTGGAGGAAGAATTTCCCGGGGAGAGCAAGAGAAAGAGCAAAGATCCTGAGATAGGAGTGTGTCTGCTCAGAAGCCACTGTAGCTGGAGTGAAATGAGTAAGGAGGAAGTGAAGTAGGAGAGAAGGTCAGAGAGGCAGAGAGTTGGTGGGTGGAGTGGGACGTGCATGTGTAGGAGTTGGGAAGGAACTGGAGGGACTTAAATAGATGAATGGATCACTCTGGGATTCCCCAATGGCTCAACAGCAAAGAATCCCCTGCAATGCACGAGAAACAGGATCAAGCCCTGGGTTGGGAAGATCCCCTGGAGAAGGAAATGGCAATCCACTCCACTTGCCTGGGAAATCCCATGGACAGAGAAGCCTGGCAGGCTACAGACCATGGGGTTGCAAAAGAGTCAGACATGACTTTGTGACTAATCAACAGTGGATCACACTGGCTATTCTACTGAAAATAGTCTATAGAGAAACAAGAGGATAGCAGGGTGGCGAGACCAGGCAGGACCATGGTTCTCAAATCATACATTGAAATACCATGCAGAACCTCAGCAAACTCACAGACGTGCCTCCAGATGTTAAGTTTGTGATTTTTAAATTTTGGGTTTTTTTTTTTTAATTTTTAATACAGTGGCATCTGTCAGACACCCCATGAAATACTAGCTGGAGGTAGTTCACAGCTTCAATATTAATAGTGCTATGTCACATTGTGACAATGTCATATCTCTGCAAAGCCTTCGCTGTGATAAAAAGCAAGTACTGTGTGAAAATCAGTGTGAAACAGGAAAGGAGGAAGCTGGTATCTAATTTGTTGACAAGGTTAGAGAAGTTATGTGGTTTCCTGTTCATTTTGTTAAGATATAAACACTTATTAGTTTATATGGACCTAACTCCTTACTACTTGGAAATGTTAGGTATTTCTTTTGACCTAAAGGAGCCATGAAAAAAAGTACTGGGACACTAAGCCTGCCATAACCTAGAAGTTTGGGAAATTGTGAGTTAGGAGGTTATGCAGTAATTCACACAAGAACTCTTCAGGTCTTATATTAGCTCATGGGGATGGAGAAGCTGAAAAATGGTAGGCCGAAATTTTGCATATATTTAAAAAATACAGCCAATAGGACTGTTGAGCATTTGAGAGAAAGAGAGGAATCAAAAAGGACTTCGAAAGATTCTGACCTGAGTTGTCACTACCAGTTGGGCTGAAGATTGTGATCAGTCTTGGTTACATCCAATTTGAGATGCCGTACTCAACAAACAAGTAGAATTCTTGAGTAGGTGATTAAGTATCCAAGACTGCAGTTCAGAGGAGAGATAGAGGCTAAACATATAAATGTGAAGGTCATCGGTTTATGAAACTGGAGCTCACTAGCAAATTGATGTAGTTTAGAAGGAGAACTCTGAGTTATGAGCAGTGCAACACTATATTTCTAGTTCACTTTTGTATCTATAATTCGTATCATGGTACATAGCAAGTAGTAGATAATGAATATCTAAATACCCTTTTTTCCATTTATTTTTTAATTGAAGTATACTTGATTTCCAGTGTTGTTAGTTTCACGTGTACAGCAGAATGATTGACTTATACCTATTTTTTCACATTCTAAGCTATGACAAAATATTGAGTATAGTTTCCTGTGCTGTACCATATGTCTTTGTTGGTTATCTCTTTTATATAGAATACTGTGTTTATGTCAGGCCCAAACTCCTCATTTATCCCGTTCCCTACATTTCCCCTTTGATAACCACAAGTTTGTTTTCCATGTCTATGGGTCTATTTCTGTTTTGTATGTAAGTTCATTTGCATGATTTCTTTTGGATTAAACCTATAAGCAATATTGTATATTTGTCTTTCTCTGCCTGGGTTACTTCACATAGTATCATAATGTCTAGGTCCATCCATGTTGCCACATGTGGCATTACGTCATTCTTTTCATGGCTGAGTGATATTCCATTGTATTTATGTACTGTATCTTCTTTATGCATTCATCTATTAATGGACATCTTGACTGCTTCTATATTTTGGCTATTGTAGATAGTGCTGCATTGTGGTGCATTCATCTTTTCGAATAAATATCTGTTTTTAAAAGGATAAAATACACATACCACAAAATTTTAATAGAGACAAGAGAGAAGGTATCCATTAAAAAGTGAGTCTTCCTCCCACCGCTGATTCTCAGTTCCTCCAGTGACACCAGTATTAACAGTCTGTGTCCTCTGAGAAGTAACATGTACATTCAAACACATGTGTGTGTGTGTATGTCATAGTAAATCTTTTTACGTTTACACAACTGTAGTATCCAGCACACACTGGATCATGTTCTAAACCCTTCTTGGTTTCACTTAACAATATATTTTAGAAATCATTCTGTTTGAGTACATGTGGAGCAGCCCTATTCATTTTTTACAGCTGCAGAATATTACATTGTGGTGATGGATCATAATTTATTTAATCAGTGTTCTACTGATGAACGTTCAGTTTGTTTGCAATTAGGTTGTTTCACTTGCAAACAGTGCTGCCATGTGGGTTCCTTTTCATGTATTTTTGAACATATGCATAAGCACATTTATTCAAAATAAACTGCTGGAAGCAGTTTCTCAGTCAAAGGGCATCTGAGTTAAATACTGTTAGATCTTCTAAATTGTGCTCCATTGAAGCTGTACCAATTCATGCTTCCCGCAAAGTATAAGAATGCCCATTTCCCTATGTCCAAGTCCACAAAGTATGTTAAATGGTTGATTGTTGCCAGTCTATGTAGTGGGAAATGGTATCTTCTTATATTTAATTTAACTTCTCCTGTCGTGGAAAACAAAAATCAGTCATTTTTTCATTGTTTAAACTTTCCTAGAAATATGTGGGTCACTTCTAAATAATTTTAACTCAACATGCTAAAGAAAGAATACCAAACATTATTGTTTAAAGAATACCATGCTAAAGAAAGAATACCAAACATTATTGCTTAAATGTTGAGGACAATAATAGGACTCTGAAGTCAAAATATCCCAGTGATTTTTTTTCTTTAAAGTGAGATAACTCATGTTTGGCTGCTCGTTAGATTATCTTGTTCATTATCCTAGTAACCTACCGTTGGGTGAATGAGTTCATGTCTTGGGTTTGTTGCATGTATGTGGTATGGCCAGAATTCATCATTGAGTATGAAGATGCAATGCATGAGCCAGGGCTGTGGCACCACCAAACTGAAGTTCCTGGAACACAGACCACAGCCCAGCTGAAGCTGTCACCCTATGTCAACTATTCCTTCCGAGTGATGGCGGAAAACAACCTGGGGAGGAGTCTGCCGAGCGAGGCATCTGAGCAGTATTTGACTAAAGCTGCAGGTAAAGCAGGACCTCTGTGATATGAAATAAAATAGAAAAGTTTTCCACTGTTTGCAAAAGATCAAAGCTTACGAGTGTATGGCTGCTTGACTTCTAGAACCGGATAAAAATCCCACAGCGGTGGAAGGGCTGGGATCAGAGCCAGATAATTTGGTGATTACATGGAAGGTGAGCTATGTCTGAAGTCTTCAATTTTCCTTGCTATATTTAGAGTGGAAAGAAAAGTTGTGCTTTTATTTATTTTTTAATTGGAGGAAATTTTCTTTACAGTGTTGTGTTGCTTTCTGTCATATAACAACTTGAATCAGCCATAGTCATACATATATCCCCTGTCTTATGATCCTCCTTCCCCTCCCCTCCCAGAAAGTTTTTAAAAATTAATATCCGTATTAAAAATCCCCTTTCATCCATTTTTGGGTGTCTTTATTTATTTATAGTGTAGTAATTAAAAGCTTGATCCTTGGAGCCAGAATGAATGTATACAGATCCCAGCTTTGCCACTTACTAATGGTGTAACGCTTAACATCTCCATCATGTATCTGTGTGATGGGAATAGCGATGAACCAACCTCATAAAATTAAGGGAGTTCATGCATACCAAGCATGTAGGATGGTGCCTAACACACATACCTGCTCAGTAAATGCTGACTAGAATTACCGTCACCATAAAGAACCATCCAGAAGACACGTACCAGTAGTTGACTTCTGCTATTTTCTTTTTTGGCCTGTGTGTATTTTCTGGACTTGAAAAATTAATATATATTTACTTGTGGTTTTTTAAAACTTACTTTAGATAGACCCATACAGGGCCATACTTAGATGCATATACATTTGTGTATACTAGAATCCCAGGGACGGGGGAGCCTGGTGGGCTGCCATCTCTGGGGTTGCACAGTCGGACACGACTGAAGCGACTTAGCAGCAGCAAAAGCAGCAGCATATACATGCATGGAGAAACAAGACAGAATAAGCCAGTATCATTTTTTTTAATAAAGAAGTAGTTCACAAGTTTCAGTCTCCAAGTAAAATAGAGACTGATGTACTGTCACACAAGCAGAAGTGCATAAAGGAAATTATACAACTGAAAAGTTTTATGTCACCCACCCATAACTGTGAAGCCAGAATTTGAGAAGCTTGGGTGGTTTTTACTACTTCAAGATGGAAATTAACTACCTTTGAAGTGTTGATCCCAAACAAGCTATGAATCTCATCACATGTGGAAAAAAAGACAAAAAATTTCCTGGAGAAAATTGTTCATAGCTTATATTTTACTGTCTCAATGCTCACTGTCCTCAAGTCTGGGAATTGAACTTGCCATTCCAGTATAAGATGGTGCGGTCAATCTGTTTTATAAGCTCTGATTATCTGGCTTTTCTTGTAGCCTTTGAATGGTTTTGAATCTAATGGGCCAGGCCTTCAGTACAAAGTTAGCTGGCGCCAGAAGGATGGTGATGATGAATGGACATCTGTGGTTGTGGCAAATGTATCCAAATACATTGTCTCAGGCACCCCAACCTTTGTTCCATACCTGATCAAAGTTCAGGCCCTGAACGATGCAGGGTTTGCCCCAGAGCCAGCTGCGGTCATGGGACATTCTGGAGAAGACCGTAAGTGTCTGATGCTATTTTGTGTATATTTTTCCCCAGCAAAACAGATTACCAAGGAGCAAGTCAAGGCCATGTCCAGAGGTACTTAGATTGGGAAGGAGAGAGGCAGCAGTTATTTTGCTCAACATTTCTGCGTTTAAACAGCCTACTGATGTAGAAAATCGGTTCAGAATGTTAAAAGTTATTACTTTCTAAAAAGATATGTTATTCTCACAAAGTCAAATGGACACATATCAAAAGTGAAAAATTACTCTCCTTGATAATTTGTAGATTAGGGTTGGGGCACGTGTCAGATCAAAATTATGAGACGGTAACATTTTTGCATTAAATTCAAAATGACATTGATACTTCTTCCCCCCCTTTCTCATCTTCCCCAGTCCCAATGGTGGCTCCTGGGAATGTGCGTGTCAACGTGGTAAACAGCACCTTAGCTGAGGTGCACTGGGACTCTGTACCTCTGAAAAGTATCCGAGGACACCTGCAGGGCTATCGGGCAAGTGAAAGACACTCTTCTTGTTCTTTTCTTAGAACCTGCCCATCTAAGTGAAAGGCACGCCAGATTGACTTTTCTTGGCTGGAGGAAGCCTTGAGAGCTCATCTGGCAAGCCACCTCTGCAGCATCCCAGCTAGAGTCAGATCAAAATCTCACTGTTCACAAAGTGAGAGAAAAGTACTTTCTCCACTCATCCCACATGTAATCTAACAGTCTGACAACTCAACAGTTAAGGAATGCATTAAATGGGAAAAACTATTGTTCAGAAAGCTACAGTGTAATGAAATGCACCCAGCTTTAAAGCAGCAGTGACATGTGTTGAACAAACAAAATCATCCTGAGAACAATGTAGACTTTTGTTGTTAATAATTTAGATTGTAGGTCAAGATCATGTAGTCCCAACTAGGTCATTCTTATGAACATCAATTTTCTTTGTTCTTGGGACGGGTAGAAAGACTGATTCATGTTTTTGGTTGACAGATGGTCAAAGAACTTTCCTAGCAACCAAGAAGTCACTGTTTGATTTGCTAAACCCTGACATCTAGAGGCCAGTTTTTGCACTGCATCATGTTCGATTTGGCCAGATTCTGTAGATCTGTTGATTTCTTTTGAAAGTGCCTTTAAACTCCTAAGAGAATTTAAGGGGACTTAATAAATAGCAATTCTGCCTTTTTATCCAAAGTTAATCGATACTTTATCTATTCAAAATCTGTGTCTGCAATTTAATGCCAAAAAATAAGTACTTTTAATTAAGCAATGCAGTTTGGCTTAGTGAGAAAGCCATAGACTTCGTAGAGGCTCTTCTTGCCTCTTGATAGCTCAGGGGCTCATCTGTACTATAGGAATAGTCATAATAAAACTTGTAACACCTTTGCTGTGGGCTTTAGGATTAAACTAAATGATATATTGTACTTGAAGTTGTACTAAGTCTGGAAAAATTTGTAAATATTGGTTAGTAGTCTTTAATTTTTTTCACGGGGCTTAGCAACTAAACAACAACAATGATTTTTGCTTTTAGGATATTTTATATAAGTAAAGGACACTTAAATCCTTCTCTGTGGGTCTCATGGTGTTTCATTTCTTTAGTTTATTTCACTTAGACTCCTCTAACAAAATAAAAATAGTATAGTCCAGCTTCATCAAATATTCTTAATTTAATTTCTCTCACTACCTGTGGGGTCCTACTCGCTTGCCTCAAAATGAATATCTGTCCATTGTTCCACTGGTCTAAAATGTACCCAGGGAACTTTCTGGGGGAAAACACAAAGCTTTAATTTTGTGATCATGAAGATTCTGTTGATTACCTTGTCCATCCCTGACTTTTCTTCTTGCTGTTTCAGATTTACTACTGGAAGGCGCAGAGTTCATTGACAAGAAACAGACGCCATATTGAAAAGAAGATCCTTACTTTCCAGGGCAGCAAGACTCATGGCATGTTGCCTGGGCTGGAGCCCTTTAGCCACTACACACTGAATGTCCGTGTGGTCAATGGGAAAGGGGAGGGCCCAGCCAGCCCTGACAAGGTCTTCAATACTCCGGAAGGAGGTAGGGTGGATGTATTTCTGAGATCCTAGGAGAATATGGCACATCTTGAGAGGCTTTGGATAACAGAAGGGCCCCAAAGTAAGGTATATTCTGGAAGCCAAATGTGATTTGTCCCATAGATGAACACAGCACACACAGAGCTGGCAAAGTGTCAGCTCATCTATGGCCTGAGGCTGTGAATAAGGCTTCACAGGCTTCCCCAAAACCACCTTTCTCTCAACTTAACATTCTTCTCCACACTTAGTTATACTGCCAAAAATCTTTCTCAGCATAATACCCTGCAAGTCCATCCATGTTGCTGCAAATAGCAAAATTCCATTCTTTTTATGGCTGAGTAGTATTCCACTGTATATATGTACCACAGCTTCTTTATCCACTTGTCTATTGATGGACACTTATGCAAGGTTCTACAAGGCATTGTAATGCCATGGGAGTTGGGACACTCAGGTGAGTCTGAGAGGCTGCTGGGCAGCTGCCAACACCATGAGCCCTACAACCAGAAGTCAGGACAGGGTTTGTCTGTAAACTGCTTTTATCCATGTCTGGGTATATGTTTGAAAAAAAGATACATGCACCCCAATATTCACAGCAGCGTTATTTACAATTGCTAAGATATGAAAGCATCTCATTACAGCGAGATGTACAATGCTCCCATCTTATTACAACACCTTGTAGAACCTTACTAATTTGATGCTGACCTGGATCATTAACTTTCTGACCTAAAGCAAGTTATGTAACTTCTTTAAACCTCAATTACCTTAGCCAAAAAAGCATGAGAGCTAAATGTGATTGCCTGAGAAAAACATCTAGAAAGGAAAAGAATCCTCTAGGTTGTAGTTTACTTTTTTCTCAGTATAGCTTCCGAGTTCATGCTAACACAGCATGTGGGATCTTAATTCCCCCACCAGAGATGACCCTGTGCTCCCTGCATTGGAAGCGTGGAGTCTTAACCACTGGGCCACAGGGAAGTCCCCGAAGGTTGGAGGTCTTGACAGAATGGATTGGGAAGAGTCACTCCAAGTGCAGGCCATGGCAGGGGGAGGGGAAGGGGAGAACCAAACACACTGATGTAGGTGTTGGGGCTGGAGGAGCCTGGGCACAGTCACCTGGGCGCCTGGTGAAGTATAGTTGCAATACAAATATTATGTAAGTTATAGGTATACAGTATAGCAATTCACAATTTTAAAGGTAATACTCCATTTATGGTTATAAAATATTGGCTATATTCCCCATATTGTAAATATATTCATGAAGCTTATTTTTATACCTAATAATTTCTACCTCTTATTCCCCTACCTCTGTATTCCTCCTCCCCCTGCCACTCCAAACTGATAACCACTAGTCTGCTCTCTATATATGTGAGTCTGCTTCTTTTTTATTAAATTCACTAGTTTGTTGTATTTTTAGATTCCACATATAAGTGGTGTCATATAGTATTTGTCTTTCTCTGTCTGACTTACTTTGTTTAGCATAATAACCTCCAAGTTCCTCCACGTTGCAGCAAATGGCATTATTTCATTCCTTTTATAGCTGAGTAGTATCCCCTTGTATGTATGCACCATATCTTCTTTATCCATTGATCTCTTGACGGACACTCAGGTTGCTTCCACATCTTAGCAATTGTAAATAATGCTGCTGTGAACATTGTGGTGCATGTATCTTTTTTCATTAGTATTTTTTTTTCAAGCATATACCCAGACATGGATAAAAGCCATTTACAGACAAACCCTATCCTGACTTCTGGTTGAAGGGCTCATGGTGTTGGCAGCTGCCCAGCAGCCTCTGAGAGTCACTGTGTCCTAACTCCCATCTCATTACAATGCCTTGTCCACAACCTCATTGCTCCTTGGAAGTCAGGGCTTCTTCCACTAGAGGCTTTCATTGGTGAGACCTTATACTGGTTCTTTAGATAGCTCAGGGATGGTGCCATAGGAAAGAGGGCCAGGAGATTAAAGGACAGACAAGAGAGGAAGTAGTATGTCCAAGACATAAAGGTAGGAAGCAGCATGGCTCCTTCAGGGAACCATAAGTTAGGCTGCCAAGAATGGTGAGAAAAGAGAGGAAGTTGAGTTTGGGAGGACCAATATGATGGCTGATCTTAAATGCTATGGCTATTAACCCTCAAACCAGGAGCTCTTAACCTGGAACTGTAGTCTCTTAAGGGGTTGATGGATGGGTTTAAGGAGCTCCATGAACCCCCTAGTGTTATATACAAGGGATATGTATTTTTCAGGGGAGAGTTACAGGTGTCAGAGTCTCAAAGGGGTGATGTGAGGAAACCTGGAATTATATGCCAGGACTCTGCTAGGCTCAGTCAAAGGCCACTGAGGGCCCGAAGGGGACAGCAGCTGAGAGGTGAGGAGGGAAGGGGTATAGTTGAGGTTACCACGGTGGAGGTGGCAGAATTTCATGTTCCAGAGATGGTAAAATGAGGCAGGGGAGAAATTCCAGCTGACTACCTGGTTTCTGGCTGTAATGACAGGAGGGTCTAGGGAGCGTGGCAGGTTGGGTAGAGAAGGTGACAGTCATGGAGGAGGCCATCATCCCTCATCCCATGAAGAAGGGGATAAAGAAGGCCAGGCACGCTTCCTCTGGTGATCTGCCAGCCTCTGCCACAGAGGTCCTGACTCCCTGCAGGCCTTCCCCAGAGCCAGGGGTCTGCCAGCAGCCGGGCTGCTGTCCGTCACCAGGAGATGCTGGGCATCTGTCAGCTCTTGGGATAAGCGCTTCTCTGCACCTGGACAGGCTGGCTCAGGCCCAGAGCCTAGCATGCAGCGTATTCTGACTCTGCAGACTCCTGGTCTGTTGGGGAAAACAGTGCTTCATGGCCCAGAAGGCAGCTGCTTCTACTTGCAGGTCTGGTTAGATTACTAGTTCTGCTCAGTTACTAGTTTGCTTTTATTAAGACCCCATTCAAGAAACAAACAAGTACCATCTCTTTAAAATAACAACAACAATATTAGTTTGAACATTAGTTTGGGTTCGTATCAAGGCAAAGTCCTTACATATTTAGAGAGAATGGTTTTAATGACTTTAGATGGAAATGGTGAGGCAGAACAGGTTTCTGTTAGCATATTTTCAGCTGAATCATGAATAAGAATGAATTATAAAAAACGTGATGCATGGTATAGAGCTGGTGAAATATGTCACTTTAATGCAGTTTGAAACATTCAAAAACTTTTGCGTTGACTATACTTCTCATTTAAAGTCCCCAGCGCTCCGTCCTCTTTGAAGATTGTTAATCCAACACTAGATTCTCTCACTTTGGAATGGGAGCCACCAAGCCACCCAAATGGCATTTTGACAGAGTATACCTTAAAATATCAGCCAAGTAAGTTATGGGGAGAAAGAAACTGGGGAATATGGCTTAAGAAGGAAAAGATCTTAACAGTTATCTTAAAATACAAATGAGTTGTTTCCGTACAGCTATAGAATATATATTTATATACTTTCCACTGTTATTCTAGAAGGAACTTCAAATCATACTTTTTGTTTATTTTTTTTTCTTTAAAACATCTGAATTTATTTTTAATCTAAAGTCAAAATTTTTTCTCCTTTAAAAAATGACATATATGCTTTTGAATATAAATGATCTGTAGAATAATACAGACCTTGAACATGAGGTTTAGGTGGGTACTATTGTTACATATGTGGGCATTATGTAGAACCAGAAAATGGGAAGAAAAGGGGTACATTTGGCACAAGGCCCCTGAAGACAAGTTTAGGAGTTATTTAAGAACACATGACTCCATCTGCAAAAACAGAGATAAGAAATGCTATTGAGATTCAGCTATGAAATTCTCCCAGCTTAGAAGCCCATGGAGACTTCATTTCCCCTTGTTGCACCATGTTATAGGAATTTTTTAAATGGTTAATCCCGTAGTTTATTTTTTATATTTAAAAGGCTTGCAAAAGCAAAATTAAATATCTGTCTGTGTGTATCTGTCTATGTCTATGTATATAAAATTCTCCCAGCTTAGAATCCAGTGGAGACTATATTTCCCCTTGTTGCACCATATTATAGAAATTTTTAAATGATTAATCCCATAGTTTATTTTTTATATTCAAAAGGCTTGCAAAGCAAAATTAAATACCTGTCTATGTATGTACATTGGAGAAGGCAATGGCACCCCACTCCAGTGCTCTTGCCTGGAAAATCCCATGGACGGAGGAGCCTGGAAGGCTGCAGTCCATGGGGTCGCTGAGGGTCAGACACGACTGAGCGACTTCACTTTCACTTTTCACTTTGATGCATTGGAGAAGGAAATGGCAGCCCACTCCAGTGTTCTTGCCTGGAGAATCCCGGGGACAGGGTAGCCTGGTGGGCTGCAGTCTATGGGGTCGCACAGAGTCGGACACGACTGAAGTGACTTAGCAGCAGCGTGTATGTACATATATACTTACATACATGCATTTGTATTATAATCACAGGGCGAATCTTGAGATCATTCTCTTTTTTGTAATCTTTATTGGAGTATGTTGATGTACAGTGTTGTGTTAATTTCAGGTGTACAGCTAAGGATGATTCAGTTTTATACATATATATATATACACAAACACATATAGCCACTCATTTTTTAGATTCTTTTCCCACATAGGCCAGTATAAGGGTATTGAGAAGAGTTCCCTGTGCTATACAATAGGTCCTTGTTAGTTATCTATTTTATATATAGTAGCTTGTGTATGTCAATCCCAATCTTCCATTTATAGGACCAGGTAAGGTTATCAATTATGTTGGACAAAGAGGGAGTAAGGTTACACAAATCAGTGTAATCCGCGTTTAACATTTTGGGTTGATGCATTTATTTATGATAGTGTTCCTAAAGCAGTGAATGGGGAGTGACTTTGTTTTTTTTAATAGGGGAAACACTGGTTTCCAACATTATGTAAGTTTCATGTGTACAAGACTGTTTTGATCTCTGTATACACTACAGCTTCTGTATATACTCTTCTGTATGCACCACTAGAAGCTCAACTTCTATCGTCACCACACAGTTGACTCTTTTACGCATTTCCCCTTCTCCTGACACACCTTCCCTTCTGGTAACCATTGCTTTGTTCTCTGTCAATGTGTTTGTTTTTGTTTGGTTTGTTCATTTACTTTATTACTTTATTTTGTTTATGTTCTTGTTGACAGTTAATAGCACACATGAATTAGGCCCTCTGGTAGATTTGAAAATTCCTGCCAACAAGACCCGCTGGATTTTAAAAAATTTAAATTTCAGCACTCGGTATAAGTTTTATTTCTATGCACAAACAGCAGCAGGATCAGGAAGTCAAATAACAGAAGAAGCAATAACAACTGTGGATGAAGGTAAGCTGGGTATGTATAAAATCCATGTAATTAGAAGTATCATGAGACAAAAATCACGTTTTTCTTTCCTTCTTACCGTGGAAGTATCCATGTTACCCAACTAATATAAACATGTATTAGTAACTTCTCTTTCTGAAATATATTTAAAAAATGATTTAATTCATACTGGAATAATGATTTGCTGTTTGTTTTTTAAGTCCCTTTTAAACGTGTATTAAAATATTGAGGTGAGAGTAGGAAACTACAACATTTTGCCACACTTGAATTCACAGTTCAAGACAATGTTTTTTTTCCAGTCTATAACTTTGCATATAGATACACACACACATATACATATATATGTGTGTAACACACATTCATGCACACACAGACATGCAGACCTATACACAAATAAATACATGTGATTCTGGTGGTGGTCTAGATTCATCAGAAAAAATTTGCTAGTCTAGATACTGATTTAGGTTTTCTGGCAAGGAAATCAAAACAGCTATTAAATAATGCATTTACTTTTATGTTTGATCATGGGACTTCATAGTTTGCTATGCCATCTGGTACAGAGAAAGCAAAAACGTATTTAGGAAAGGAAGGAACTCTTCCTTTCATACTTTTAAACTTTAGATTCAGTGAAAATGATAAAAAAAAAAAAGGTAAAAGATTTTGCATGCCTCTAAATTATAGAACTGCTTAAGGGTTATTTATTTATCTTCCATAGCATTAGAAATTGAGATTTGGTTTGACATTTCCTAAGCATCTTACATAATAGGCAAGTATGAATAAAGCTCTTTAAGTAATGTGGGGATTTGACTCCTGGTAAGTTTGGGAACACCAGCATGCCTTGTGGTGGTACACTGATGTGGTACACTCCGTTCTTCTTGCATGCTTTAGCATTTTAAGAGGTGTTTTTATGGAGCTTTACATGCTAACTATAGAGTGTCCTGTTTCTGTTTCCCTTCATGAAAGCTGGTATTCTCCCACCTGATGTAGGTGCAGGCAAAGGTAAAATAATTCATCTGCATGACTTTCTACCTGTGTGAAATTTGCCATGTTAACCATGGGGAAGTGCAGCATGGGTTAAAAGTGAAAATAAAATAAGCTCTGAAACACCAACAGAAAGATAAGATCCTGCAAGATCTTGACTCTAAAATTCATGCCTAGCCTTTTTTTGACAAAGAGAAAACCACACATTGAATTCACTTTTTCTCAAGGCTTATCCCGGGTCCAAATCCTATTCTTGGCTTTTAATGCTAAGGATTGTGGCGAGATCAGACATGACCCAAACTGTGGCTTTGTCACAGCCCCTCCTGACGACCATGCTGTCTGTGAAGGGCTCAGAAATACTAGCCCTGTGATGAAAACAGCCAGTAAGAAATCAGATCACCTGAGCTTCCCGTTCTAATCCGATTTAGCCGTCCTCCTAACCTCAGTGTACATGTTGCTGGCATCACCGTGCACTATCCACTTGGAATTTTGACTTTGCTGTACACTCCAACTGGCCTAGGACTGAAAGTCTCCCCAGCAGGGTCCCCTCTGAGCAAGTTTAGGCAGCCCACCTGCTCTACTCAGCTGTGTGACTCCATTTCTGTCTTCACCAAACTACTCAAGTCTCTCTTCTCTGGGGAAGCACCAGCGATCACAGGGAATTACTTTTGTTCTTTATTGCTCACAGATCTCTGGGTGCGGAAGATAGTTTGGGAGAATGGTGCTTGAATGAGTTGCAGTATTTCTTCCACCCAGAGATTCCCTCAGTCTCTGACTCTTGGCAGATCTG
The DNA here is from genome assembly GCA_006410615.1 of Neotragus moschatus. Taxonomy (NCBI): domain Eukaryota; kingdom Metazoa; phylum Chordata; class Mammalia; order Artiodactyla; family Bovidae; genus Neotragus; species Neotragus moschatus. The sequence goes on from SJYA01000735.1 coordinate 770,260, forward strand.
TCAGCTTTTCAGCGAGCGGTAGAGACCTCCCTGCCTCACTGGGCACTGGGATTTTCTTGGACTTTGACAGACCGAATAAGTACAAATAGGAATGAAGAACAAGTCGACCAAAATAAATAAGCACTTTGCCCTAAATTGTTCAAATATTTGGAGCTTAGACCTGATCTTATCTTCTCTTGTCTTACAAATCTTATACTCTGAGTCTTGGTAAACTATAAAATGTAGATCAGCTAGATTTCAGAATGATAGAATAAGAACTGTAGCTATTTTCAATCAACTCAATAATGTTTTATAGGTGTTTTTAGACTCCAAAGAACAAAGTTGTAAAAATTCAAAATTTTCACAAGGTCATATAAGGATGCGAGCCTCTGTTTTTAATGTGTGCTTTTTTCCAGGGATGGTTTCATATCCATTAAAATCCTTGGTTGTTTTACAATAATTTGCTGCTGGGCTCCCCTTAGACCCTTTCATGGGACCATTCCAGAGAAAGCCTAGCCTCTTTCCCTCTGCAGCAGCCTGTCACTGGACTCTGCCTAGAGGCAGTAGCTGAGTAATTGAGCTGTGGCAGGGTTGTCTGCGTTTTCCACTGACTTGTCATATGGAAAAGGACATGCATGCCAGTGGAAAAAATATCACCCGCTGATTTTAATGAATTAAGATGAACTAAAAGAAATCTTAAAATAGTTGCGGTTTTACCATTTGATGTTACTAAATTGAATTCTGAATTGCTTCTTATTATCGAGATGAGCAAAAATAGAGTCTCAGAAAGTTCCTGAAGCCCCCAGTGTTGAAATCTGGTGGAACTCAGATAAGAGTATGGTGTTTAAAGTTTTTTTAAAAAAGCTAAATTTAACCTTCTTTTCTATATTGTTTCATTTAATAGTATGCCAGTAATTAAACATTGGTTACATAAAGTGATGCTGTTTAATTATGATGAGACTTTAAAGTGCTGAAGAATAATTTGTCTCCTTGGGTTTTCCTTCCTTAAAATATTTCTTTTTTCATTCTAGGAATGAATTCTATTCTCTTCTCTGCTTTCCTTCATCATTAAGATAGATTTGAAATTTACATTTTTAAGTTTTCTTACAGATTTTAAGAGATGTTCATGAAACCTAAGCTTTCAAATATAGAATTACAAAATGATTATCAAAATCATGAATTAGAAACCAAGAGAATTCAGTTAGGTGTATTTCTCTAGGCTAACCCTGTTTCTTATCACTCTTCTGAGTCTGAGCATGGAAATAGGTACTCTTGTACTCTTGAGGGCTTCAGGAGTCACTTCTCTTGGTCTTTGGTCAGAACTCTCAATACTGGTGTAAGAAATTGTAGTCATCTGGCTGCCTTTGTTCAATTTCTATGTCCCTTTCAATAGTTTCAGGGTCTCTGGGTAAATAGACCTGTGAAGGCATCTGTAGAAATGAACTGAAAACACACGGATAATGGATTTGACTTATGGTCCCAGTACTACTGATGGATAGACACTGCTCTATCTATGGATTATTACCTACTTTCTCACCTTGGGAGCAGATATCAGAGCATTTGTGTGAGGTGACCAGTTCGGGCAAAGGAATAGGGAAAAACTAACTGGCAAGTCAAGAACTCAACCTAGTTCTTGATTGAATTAGCAGCTGACTGTGGTCAAACAGAACAGAGCAGAAGAGAGCTCTGATTAAGGGACTGGTGACGAATCCTCTCTGTGGTCAGACTCTCACTTTATCAGTATACGAGAGTCTGTCCCACAGCTACTGATCAGTTCAAGAAACAAGGCCAGTGAGTCAAAAGCAAGTGTAAAGTGCACAACTTTATTTGGCCTGGACCAAACCAAACCAAAAACAAAGGAACAACCCCTCTCCCCACTCTAAATCCCCAACTATAGAGAAGGTTCAGTCAGTTCAACAGCTCATCTATCTGGCCCATAAAAAGCACCAGCCCTTTTTAAGGCATTGTGTGTTGGACAGTAAGGCAAATTCTGCCTTTGGTATGCTTATAATCTAGCAGGTAAGACAACACATTAAAAAAAAAAAAAAAAAGAGTGAAAATAGATGGAACTGGAACAAAACATTATCTGATCTTAGGGGAGTGAACCATTTATTTTGCCAAACAGGATCAGGAAAAACTTCCCAAGGAAAGTAGTGTTGAACTGGGCTTTGAAGGACAGATGGAATTTTGGCAGATGAATCAGGAAGGTGGGTTGTAGAAATTCTTGGGAGGTGGCATAAACAAAGTCACGGGGTTTAAAAACCCGCAGGATATTTGGGTTAAACACAGCAGTCCACCTCTGGGCAGAAGTAAGCCATCCACATCTGAAACAGGGAAGTGACAGAATCAGAGATGTAGTTTTGGAAGTTAAAGCTTAGTTAACTCTGCTGGTGGTCTCGGCAGAGTATGACTTACAGTTGGAAGAGGGATTAGATGCAGACTAGATAAAGCCCAGCGGAGAAGGCAATGGCACCCCACTCCAGTACTCTTGCCTGGAGAATCCCAGGGATGGCGGAGCCTGGTGGGCTGCCCTCTATGGGGTCGCACAGAGTCGGACACGACTGAAGGAACTTAGCAGCAGCAGCAGCAGCAGCAGATAAAGCCCAGAGGAGAAATGACACCAGTACATCATAGGTCCTCAAGAGTGTTGGTTCAGTAAGTACATGAATGGGGATTAAAAGCAAAGAGGGTTAGAATTCTCTGTGATAAGACGGGCCCAACAGGATAACCTTAGGAAGTTGTACTGTCTTCTCTGGGTATCTCTAAGAATCAGCAAAAAAAGAAGAAGCAAATTGATCTTCTGTTGGAAGGTGTGGTTCTGCCTTGAACATCTTCCATAATTACACCCAGACTACATTCCTCAGTTCATGATTCCAAAATTTTTTGAGGAAAATTAGTGTTTTGCCTGGATTCTTTGCCACTGATGCTTTAGATACAGGAAATATTTTAACTGTGTCTCTGTTGATTGATCATATTTTTATTACAATTCCTTTAAAAAGGAAAACCGTGGACAACTAAAATCAGTTAGGTCCACAGAAGGACCCTGTGTAATTTCATAATCAGTTTTGCTTTCTGCTGTCCCCCATCCTTAGCACAGAGGGGCATGCAATATATATGTGATGGTGAATTAGATCTCGGAGGTCAAATGCATTATTGAATTTGTTTAATATTCTTCTCTTTTTGATTCTAAGAAATACTATTTCATTGAATTTATTTCAGTAGAGGGCTTTGGCTTCTAAATTATATAACATAACTTGGAATTTAATTTCAGAGCCTGAATAAACCCATTCCTGCTTTTTTGTTTACTGTCTTAGCATCTTTCCCCTGGGATAATAATCTGATTTATCACTGTTTAACTACTCAAGTTAATATAGCTATAGCTGTGTCATTTTTACTGTAGGCCATTGGGTAAGGCTGATAGAACTGTCAGGCTCAGGTAGCCAAATAACATCTTTTAATGACTGTATATGTCATCTTAACTAGGTGTAGCATGTAGCATCATGTAAGTTCCATAATCTGATGTTTCAGGAAGCTGTTTAGATTCAGTACAGTCTAGTCCAGTCACTCAGTTGTATCTGACTCTTGGGGACCCCATGGACTGCAGCACGCCAGGCTTCCCTGTCCATCACCAACTCCTGGAGCTTACTCAAACTAATGTCCATTGATTCAGTGATGCCATCCAACCATCTCATCCTCTGTCATCCCCTTCTCCTCCCACCTTCAATCTTTCCCAGCAACAGGGTCTTTTCCAAGAAGTCAGTTCTTCGCATCAGGTGGCCTTAGTTTAGGTTACACTATGATTTTCTCAGAACATGGTATGTAACGAACAGTCGTCAAGTAAGATTGTCTCGCTCTCTGGACTTTGTCAAGTGAAATAGTTCTTATTCATTTTATTTCTTGTTTCTTCACTTCTGCTAACTAGTATTGAGCATTTTCTTTGCAGCTTCTTTTTCAGTGTACCCTAACTATCCAACCTTCTCCACGGCAGATGCTTCTCACCTGGGGTCCCTGAATGTCCCAGAGGCAAATTCTTAAAGAAATTTGTGACTCAAAACACATCAGAAGCCACTACTCTTTTTCTTATCTAAACACTAATTCGTTAAAGATCTACACTGAGATGATAAGTAGCAAGGAAAAGCAGCCACTAGTATTGGGTTTGACCTTGCAGTCTCATATACTGTGACCTCTGCCCCTAGCATTGTTCAGCATCCCATCCCCACTGAACATCAGTACATGGAGACTCTGATGTTCTCAGACTGTCCCTCGTGGACAACAGTTTATAGTGTTTAGGGCCCACATCATAGAACTCATACATTTTAATATGTGTGTGTCATTATTTCTGATTTCTCATTTATTTCCTAACGCTGTAACTTAAGAAATGAAAACCTTTCTAAAGTGAAGTAGGAATGAACCCTGTTAACAATCAATTTCATTTGACTTGAACGATTTCAGAGTACTTAAACTTATTTTACATTGTGTGTGTGTTTGATTTTGCAATTTGACTTGTCTGTCTATCTGTTTTATTTTTCTATTGTATATTTATTTTAAGCAGTATACCCCAGGATCAGCAAACTTACTACTGCCGCTGCTGAGACCTCAGCCAATATCAGTTGGGAATATGAGGGACCAGAGCTTGTGAACTTTTATGTTGAATATGGTGTAGCTGGCAGTAAGAAATGATTTCATTACCTGGGTTTTAATTGGGGGGCTATATTTGAAGAGATTGAGAACATCTTCAGGATGTACTGTGGATCGTCCGGAAAAATAACTTTATCTAAATAAATGAATCCAATGTATGTGAAAAAATTAGAGTGAACCATCAACCTATATACTTTATACATAACTAGGAGTCTCATTGGTTCATGTTATGAAATACAAGGGATATAATAAGTTCCATTGCATCTGTTATTTTCAGACTGTGGTACTTAAAACTCTTTATCCATGACTTGTAAATAAGAGTAATAAAAAGTAATTTTATTTCTATGTTTAATGTATTCCCAAGTCAGGTACTCTACTTATATCCTGGCCACATCTACTAGGAGATGGGGCAACTTTAATTTTCAGACTATATGAGAATCTAGTCCTCCTCCTTAATACAGTGCTCTGCACTTAATGAGCTGGGTGGGGCCAGTGAATGTTTGTGACAAAATGTTGAATATAGTCCAACTTTCTGTTTAGACCCTTATTGTGCAAATAAATATTAAAAAACAAAACAAAACAAAAAAACCTATGAGTTTAGAAATACCAGTACTTGAGAAAGATTGCATCTGTAACTTGGGTAAATTTGAAGGCATTTAAGTTTACTGAAAGATTTGTCTTGTGAATTTAAAAAAAACAAAACCAAAAAACAGTTATTTCCATAGTTGGATCAAGCTGTTTAATGTATTACAGTTCTTTTCATAAATATCGTTAGAGAAAGTCAGTAATTTCACAAGGCAAGATACAGATCAAGAAGTTTCCTTTGTTTTAAAATGATTTAATCCAGTGGGTATATATGCAATTAAAATGTCATCTGATATCCAGTTGATTTTTCTTTGAGGACGTTGTCATGTAGCTGTTCATTTTCATTGATTTATTTGACACAACTCAACTATATTATCTAAAATGATAAACTGAAGCACCTTAGATTTTGTCTTTTGCCTATAACGTGTATTTTCCTTTCTTGAAGCATTAATGACTTCCGTTCCCTTAAAACATTCAAATGTGTTGTTTTTGCAAAATTTCCATAGGCAAAGAAGAATGGAGGAGAGAAATTGTAAATGGTTCTCGGAGCTTCTTTGGGTTAAAGGGTCTAATGCCAGGAACAGCATACAAAGTTCGAGTTGGTGCTGAGGGGGACTCTGGTTTTGTGAGTTCAGAGGATGTGTTTGAGACAGGCCCAGGTGAGGTGCACACCACACCAGTTCTGGCTCCCAGTCAGAAGTGAAGCCACCCAGTGCTCCAGTTGGAGATGGGAGGCTGATAAAGCCATACTGTGGGTAGGGCTGAGACTGTCCTTCTGTGGGGCCCAGTTGGGTGACGAGTTGGGTTTTTAATTGTCTTTGGCTCTTTATATCAAATGAATTACAGAATTGAGCAAATCACCTTCTGATCACATTTTTGCCAAAACTATTACAAAACCAGAGGTAAATATGATTCTTAACTTACATGATTTAGGTGACTCAATTTTTCACATCATTTATATGTCTCAATTTTCCCTCAGAGTTAGGATAGAATTTTTGAAATGCTTTAGAACTGAAACAGCACATTGATACAGTCACAGTTTTTAATGTCAAAGTGGACTGTAATCCACCCGAACCCTGCAGTTTGTGTGACACTGATGTAAAGAATATTAAACTGCTATAGAACAAAAAATTAACCTCACGTACTTCCTTATCATACCGTATTTGACTGCTTGTATATATTTTAGTGAGGTGAATATTATCAGAATACACAAGGACATTAAAGTCTCTAAAATAAAAATGTTCTTGTAAGGTGTAAAAATATCCCTATTTCCTCCTAAGATGGAAAATAATCCCTATTTGCTTCAATTTAAAGGGTTGTGTGATATGTGTTCATTTTATGATTCATAAAATCATGTTATATTCACTCACTTCATGCATTCTTGGGGAAATGTTGCATTTCCTGTAGAACTCATAGGAAAATATGTATTTTTGTGTGTTTCTTTCCTTACCCAGGCTTTATGATTTTTAAACTCATGTCTTCTAATTTAGAAAAGAACGTGAGTGGTTTGAAAAAAAGAAAAACCATAGGTAATATTTAAAACCATATTAAATAAATGTAGTATTAAAATACCTTCTGAAAATATTCACATGCTAAAATCATAATGCTTAAGGGAAAATATTTTTCTGTTATTCTGTTCTTTGTACTTTCATATCCATAAGTGTACAGAGTTCTAGGAAAATTCTGTATTAAAAGAGTAATTTTCATTCACAGCCAGCAGGACAAGGTGTTTTTTATTACTGAAAACTTAATTTCAAAATACTAAAAGCTCAATTATCTATTCTGTCCATATAGAGTTAGGATGCTAATAATAGTAACAGCCCTAGTATTAGCATTTATTCAGTGCTAATCTCTACTAGGTGAATGGTTTTCTTGGCTTTTCTCATTCAGTCCTTACAACAATCTTGTGAAGGAGACTGTTATTACTTACCTCCACTCCATGTCAACAACCAGTAATGAGAGGTGAAGGGCCTGCCCTATCACCCAGCTAGAATGCAGGAGAGCTCATATTTTCAACACCGAGAATAAGCTCTCTCTACACCCACGTGCTGTGATTCATGGGGTCGCAAAGAGTTGGACACGACCGAGTGACTGAACTGAACTGAACTGACTGACAGCCACCATTCAAGGCCACAGAGGCCCACATCCCAAGGGAAACAGGTTGTCCGCAAAGTGACCACTTCAGGGACTTCCCTGGCAGTCCAGTGGTTAAGAATTTTACCTTCCAGTGCAGGGGGAACGGTTTGATCCCTGGTCAGGGAACTAAGATCCCACACGGCCAACAAATAAGCAAAAACAACAGCAGCAAAAATGACCATTCAGTTCAGCTCTTGGAATGTCTTTCCATCTATTCTGGATGCTTAATGGTCCTAGTGTACTCCTACTTTGCAGATCTAGCTAGAATTAGAGTCCATCCACAAAATCAAGTTGTGGCATTTTTTTTTCTTTTGGTCGTTTTCTAGGACAGAAAGCAAATGAAACTCGTTAGAAAACAATTTTGTCTTTAATGTGGTTATACCTACAATAATAACAGTAGCTGGCAAGTAAGTTTCAAGATGAGTGCTCAGGGGTGGGCCATTCTTGTGCATCAGCAGTGGAGAATAGGAAAAGGCCACAACCAACTATTGTCACCTTTGACATGTAAATGTAACTGTTAAGAGAATCAGTTCAATGCAGTTCAGTTCAGTCGCTCAGTTCTGTCTGACTCTGCATTGCAACCCCATGGTCTGCAGCACACCAGGCCTCCCTGTTAAGGGGATAAGCATCCATTAAACCGTAGTGACCTTACTTAACATATAAGCTCTAGGATGTCAGATGCTGTTAATCCAGCTTGCTGGTCCTCCTAGTTTCTCTGTCTACCCTGTGGGATGAACTGTAGGGTTCACGATCTTCTGCTACTCTTGATTCTCACTCCTCCAGCTAGATTTCAAGGTGCGAACACTAGTACCTGGCATGGAAACATAGCATCCTGGCTGAATTTTTAATTCTCCGTATGAATTAATTGCTTCTCTCTCTGAGTTCTGTTCATTTTAGAAACCTAGACTCAACTTTCACCTGTGCGTGTTTCGTGACTCTTCTTAGCATGACACCGTCTCTTTCTTTGATACTGTTTCTTTAAGATCTATTTCTTTGATGATTTTTCTGAGATGAACCATTTTTATGGTCTTTGTTGAGTTTATTACCATATTATTTCTGGTTTATATTTTGATTTTTGGGCCATAAGGCATGTGAGATCTTAGCTCCCCGACCAGGGATCAAACCTGAACCCTCCTGCACTGGAGATTGGAGTATTAATCACTGGACCACTAAGGAAGTCCCTAAGGTCTATTTCATAATTTTCTCCTATGACATACCCTGAAAAACAAGACTAGAGATGATATCCTGCTGTTGTGCTTCTTACCACATGTTTGTTAAGGCTCCTACCTCCTTTTCCTGCTTTCTCTCCTCTTTCCCCCAATCACTGAGTCTCTTCTCTCCTTTCACAAAAGATTTAAAACAAATTGAATTTTACTGGGCCCAACAGTTTGTTTTCTTCCCCCCAATGGGTTCTTGGTTTTTTGTTTTTTGGGTTTTTTTTTTGGTCAACTTCCTCCAAACTTTAACCAAAGTGATTTTTTTCCCCTTTTTAAACATTTCTAACTATTTTAACTCTTCAACAGGTCACTTTTATACATAATGGATTCTTCAAAAATAGCCATTTATCTCACTCTTTTTCTTCCATGTTTTAAAAAAATTTTAATTTTATTTTATTTTATATTGGAGTATAGTTGATTAGCAGTATTATTTTGGTTTCAGGTGTACAACAAAGTGATTCAGTTGTACATATACATATATCTGTTCTTTTTCCAGTTAGGTTATTACAGAATGTTGAGCAGAGTTCCCTGGGCTATACAGTAGGTTCTTACTGGTTATTTGTTTTAAATATAGTAGTGTATATATGTGAATTCCACACTCCCAATCTATCCCTCCTCCCATCTTTCCCCTTTGGTATCCATAAGTTTGTTTCCTAAGTCTGTGAGTCTGTTGTCTTCCGTGTTTATTTTATGATCCTAAGTACTCAAGGACATTTTCCTCAAAGACCTACCCCCACAGAACACAGGTGAAACATGAGACAATAAGCAAGGTGATAGAGAAGACTTTTGTTAAGACTAACTTCTAGGAAACAAAATCAATTTCACGTCTTGGGTTTCTTTTCTGTTTTCATGTTCTTTAGGTCTCTCTAATGTATTGCTATATGGCTTATTCAACTAATACATGAATAGATTTTTACTGTAAAATTTTTAAATAAAGGGACAGTCCTCTGTTGCTCTCCTACCCAATCCTACTAACTCTTATTCAAGAAGGAAAATCCTCACAGCCTTTAGTGTGTGTGTGTGTGTGTGAGAGAGAGAGAGAGAGAGACGCACAGCAGTGGGCATGACTTGGATTTCTAGGAATATGTGCATTTGTACTTAAGATGATTTTGGAACGCCCTGGAACATTTATAGTCTCTTATAGTCATTCTGGACTTCATATTCTTTTTTATGTGGAAGGGAAATCAGTAGAAGCTCTTTTCACTTAACATAATTTTTGTTTTATATCAACTTCTGGTACACTTGACTATGTGTGTGTGAACATACATATACATGCGCCTCTTAACATCCTGTGTCTGCCCAGTCTTAAATAAATGGGGTAGTGAGACATACTTTTTCTCTTTAGACATAGGGGCAAAACTCAAAGTCAGCTTGGAGGTTCTTTATCAGCTGTCAAGAAACGTTTCCACTTTGGCATAGCTGCGTAGCCACAAGCCACCAGTTGGCAGTTCAGTTTTGACAGTCAGTATCTTCCCAAGACCATGTCTGTGCTGATACTTCAGTATCTTCTTGCATTTTGCCCTCATCAGTTGCATAGAATTAGATGAAAAATGTAAATGCAGATAGTATTTGTTACAGGACTGTAAAGCATTAAGCATATTAAAAACAAGGACTCTGTAACTTCAAGCAAAGGCTCCATAGACTTACATCAGTTAATTTTTGGTTCAGCTTTGAAGAAAATGTACTCAGTTAGAGACCATGTGTAAACTGTCAGAGCTATGTTGCCAGAGTATGTGTAATGATGGACTTCCAAAATATTTAAAAGATGCAAGTCCCTACAACATTTTATTCTTTGTAAAGACTTCTGCAGAGTTGATGCCTGGACACCAGTGCTTATGGCAGTAGTGTGCAATGGCTGGTACCATGTTCTTTGGAATCCACAGTCTTGGGTGAAGCTCTGACTCTCAGACAAGGTCTTTACCCTTCTGAGCCTGAGTATATTCCTCATGCCTACCTCAGAGGATTTTTGTGAAGACTGAATGAGATTTTGCCCTCAGTACAGTGCCTAGTAGAGTAAGTTTCAAAATGTTAGTTCTCATTATCATCATCCCCATCTTCATCCTCCCAGTGATGGTTATGGTATGTGTATGGAAGGGGAGCCCTGCCCATACTCCTGCTTCAGTTGTATCTAGTGATGATACAACTCAAAAGCCCTCCACCCAGTGAGGCCCAAGAGGCTACTGGGACCGGCTACCAACAATTTGATTCATAGTCCAAAGAATGTATTTCACTTCTCATTTTATTTCTTCAGCACACATCCACATAACTTTTCACATTCCTCTTCACACTTGATTTTAAGCATTTCATTTTTCTCCCTATCCTTCGAGTGGAGAAAAAAGGCAATAAGTTGTTGTTTTTGCAACATACAGTAGCCTGGGATACTTGTCGACATGCTTCTTTCTGCATCCAGCAATCACATTCACCTAACCCAACCATGTTAATGGATTCAGAAGAAATTCAAGCAAATTAAAGAATGATATACAAGCATTCTTACCAGTAAAAAGGAAAAAAAAAAAAAAAAAACACTTTACCTTGATTAAGGTAAAAAGAGGGAAAAAAATCAAGGTTTTAAAAAATTTTTATACCAGTGTCTTGAAACAAATTCTCAAAGTTTTTCTGAATAGCCATTGATGCTGCACTTTGTCCCATTTGATTGACACTTTTGAACAGTACTGGAAATGCTAATTATTCTTTGTTTTTCTTAGGAGATTTGCGTACTGTGATTGGTTGAATAAAGGGCTTCACATTATTTGACTCAGAATAGATGAAGACTTAATATGTATACATGTGATTGGGTATTATTCTCTTTAAACTGGCCACTTACTCCAGTAATACCACTGATAAAGATAGACCTAATAGTTTTTGGATTGGATCCTGAGTGATATTGAATATTACATGTTGATCCTTTTATGGTAAATAAGATTTTTTTCAGAAATTTCCCCAGAGTCTTCATAACTCTGGCAAATGAGATAAAAAATAAATCTAAGAAATATTTTGTGTACAAACAAGATGTTATATAAAGTAATAAGGTTGGTTATCATATGTGGACAGGTTTCACCTGTGGAAAGTTTTCTTTTTAATAGTTTCTAAAACATTTGGGGAAAATGGCAACATTATTGCAATGATATTTTAGCCTCTGAAAGTGGTTCCTGTGAAAGAAAAATACTCCATTAGATGTATACATTCTGTTCTGTTTAAAATTATCTTCTATTCTTATCATTGTACATAAACGTATCCTGTAAACAATAAATGTTTTAATTGGTTTGAGACTATGTTTCTGTTGAAAATATATAGTGAAAATAACTGAAGGCAGTGCTCAGCAGGGTTTGTTAACATTGAATGTGTTAGCAGTCAGATTTCTCCATTTGAATTTTCTTAATTGTTGAAGATTTCTCACCAGTTGAATACTGATGTAACTCCTGATTGGAAACTGGCAGATTCCAATGTTGGGCCACATGTCAAATATAGAAAAGCTCATGTACATGGCAGTTTTTTAACTGCAAGAAGCTACAGCTCTTCTCACCTCCTCCTTAACCCACTGGCACTGACACCATTGACTTGCTTTCCAGCGATGGCAAGCCGGCAAGTGGATATAGCAACTCAGGGCTGGTTCATTGGACTAATGTGTGCTGTCGCTCTCCTGATCTTAATTTTGCTGATTGTTTGCTTCATCAGAAGAAACAAAGGTGGTAAATATCCAGGTAAGAAACAAAGATGGAAATTGCCCTCTAGTGCTGCATGATAATCCGTGAAACTAAAAGGAGATCATGAGAGTCATCACAGAGACTACAATAAGTGTATCTTCCCAGAGCCATACATTCGGACTTTCTGTTCAGACACTTGCTGATCCCTTTGTATGTAATAGAAGCCTAAAACTTGCCAAGGATCAAAAGACAATTTTGGGGGAGCAAATGAGTCTGTCCTCTGAAGATATTAGTGACTCTGCTTCCTTAGACTTCACATGAGTCATAGACGCTGAAATGGCATCTAACACCAACAGGCAGGGGCAGAAGGAGCCCATGGAGTTTCCTGGACAAAGTAATGCGTGAGCCGGACCCTGATATGACGTGTAATAGTGCTTTCCCTACATAGTTAATGCTTTGTTCAATTCAATAGACCCAGTGAACTCCTATTTTCTCTTTACGTGACCATTTCCCTTTCAGTGACAGGGGAAAAGAATCTACAAAAGAATAGAGTTTCAAAGCAACCTGTACCCATGAATATAGTTAACAGATAGATTGGTAAAATAGGGGGAAATCTTAGAAACTGAAGACTTATTCTTCTATCAAGTGAGTAAGAAACGTGTCAAAATGCTTTCATAAGGTTAACTTTATCTGTTAAAATATTCTAGGTTATTCTAACCTTTTCTGTTTTTATAGGTTACCTCCAAGAGACTAATACATCAAAATATATGCATAGGGAGTTCCCTAGTGGCTTAGTGGTTAAGATTCTGGGCTTTCACTACCATGGCTTACATTCGCTCCCTAACTGGGGAGGTGGGGCCAATAAATAAATGCATGGCTGCATGATACATCTGGTTGCGTAACATCTATGGGATATAGAATAATTTCCCCACTGCTATATATCTCATAGAGTATACTCCTAAAGAGTTTGAATAAGGAAACACAGGATCAATAGATAATAATTTTTTTGTAATTTTTTAGTTAAAGAAAAGGAAGATGCCCACGCAGATCCTGAAATCCAGCCTATGAAGGAAGATGATGGCACTTTTGGAGAATACAGGTGAGCCCCCTGCTTCTTAGTCACCCTTCATTGTCCCTGCCCCTGCACAGATACCATACTCAGTCTTGCCTAGAATGGGATTCAGCCAGGAACATGCTCTGCCTGGAATTGCCTATTTATCTCAAAAATTAGTTAAGAAACACTTCTATGTATAAATGTTTACACATCCCTCACAGTTAAAGTAATCTCTCTTTCAGTTAGGACTTGGCATTTTCACTGCCAGGACCTGGGTTTGATCCCTGGTCAGGGAACCATGATCCCAACAGCTGCATGGCACAGACCAAAAAAAAAAAAATCTCATTTTTCATTATAAATTTCCTTTGTAGTAATAGGTTTGGAGATGGAGCGTCTCCCGCTCTGGCCTGTTTTGCAGAGACCTTTGCTATAATTGATCAACATAGAAAAGCTCAAGTGTTACAATAAGAGTTAAAACAATAGTACTCTACAAACCTGCATTATAAAGCAAACTACCCCTGTCATTCTCTAAGCAGTGCTTTTGTAAAACTGATGTTACTTTTTTCATCTTGATTAAAAGGTGTTTTTGTTTTGGTTTGTTTTGGTTTTTTACCAAAACAGGTTCCTGTACACCCTCCTATTAATCATAAAATGATGGCTAGGAGGGCTTCCCTGGTAACTTAGCTGGTAAAGAATCCTCCTGGAATGCAAGAGACCCTGGTTTGATTCCTGGGTTGGGAAGATCCCCTGGAGAAGGGATAGGCTACCCACTCCAGTATTCTTGGGCTTCCCTGGTGACTCAGATGGTACAGAATCCACCTGCAATGTGGGAGACCTGGGTTTGATCCCTGGGTTGGGACAATCCCCTGGAGAAGGGAATGGCTGCCCACTCCAGTATGCTTGCCTGGAGAATCCCATGGACACAGAAGCCTGGCAGGCTACAGTCCATGGGGTCACAACGAGTCGGACACAACTGAGCAACTTTCACTTCACTTCACTTCAGGGACCACTTCAATGGTGGTTTTAGAAGCTCTTAATTATTAAGAAATATCACAGCCTTGGAGGCAGTGTGTTAGTTCACAGGATTTTGGTAAATAAAATGTTCTTGGCTTGGCTCCATCATTAAAGACAAATGTAACCTAGGTGCTAAATAGTTTTTTAAAAAACAGAAAGAAGCTCTTTAAACAAAGATTTTCTTGCCTGGGGGTATAGATATGTAAGAAAGATAAATGATTGTTTTAGAAATGTTTAAAAGCAGAAACAGGGACTTCCCTGGTGGTCCAGTGGCTAAGACTCTGCACTCCCGATGCAGGGGGCCTGGATTCGATCCCTGGACAAGGAGCTAGATCCCACATGCAGCAACTAAGACCCAGTGCAGCCAAATTAAAATAAATAAATGATTTTTAAAAAAGCAGAAACAAAAGATATATTTATTCAATTAAAAGACTGGGATTTTGGTACTCCAAAAAAATACATCTATTAATCAAAAATGCTTTTACACCTTGTTCTTTCTTTCTGTAAGCCTCTTGATTATATAAAGTATAATCTTTTAAATATGCACTGGGCCAGTATTGAGACTCTCTCTTGCCAGAAGAAAAGGCTTTTAGGTAAAATAAAATGTGTCACTATTTGTGATTGCCAGATGATATTTATAAATAAGACATGTGTATTCATTTTTACTTATCTCTAGAGCTCATTTTTGGTATGACCATGTCAACATCATGAGGGGCAAAATAAAGCCAAGGGTAAGAAATATGAGAACTGATTGAGAAAAACTATATATTTTTTTTACAAAGTTGGATTCACACCAGTCTCCACACAGATATAAATGTTTTGCCTGTGTGTCTCAGCACCTCAGCTTTCATTGTAATCTCCTTTCCAGAAGAGGTGACTATGATTTTTAAAACTCTTCAGAATTCTGGATCTTAGGATACAGAAAAACATCTAGTGAGGGTTGTCTTGATGTCAAATGTTGACTACAAGGCTGAAAGGGTATGAAAACCTCATTCAGCATCCCCACTGGTCCATCCACAAAGTAATATTAATGCATTAAAGCAGCCTGCAGAGGGTCGCAGCCAAGGGTAACCAGGCCTTAACACTGGATGAGTTGAAATCTTTGCTGATTTCATTCACTCTCCTACATGTTTCTCCTGTAAAGTAAGAGTCCAGAATTACTAAACAGCTTGTTATTTTTAGTGTTCCCATGACTAGAATTCTATCCAAGATGTATGCACCACTGTTTATTGTGATAAAGCCAAATTTCTTATATAGCCTGAAAAAGTTATGTATTTGCACAAACCCAAAACAAACTATTGCTCTCCATATATGCTTCACATGGTGATGGATTTCTGTTCTACATTAACATGCCCAAATGAATCTGGCAGCGTATGCTCACTCTGTACATCTCAAATGTCACCTTGCTCTCATAGTTATGTGAAACCATGATCTAATGTAGTAAGGCTTTCTCAGGGTCCCTCTTCTGCCTACTCCATTAAAACATGATTGAAATCGAGGTTGAATGTGAACTCATCTGGAATCAAGAGACTTCAGTTTGCTGTCAACTTAACCCTTACCTTTCATTTCTTTAGATATGACATTTAATCCAAGTGTCAGTTTTTTCCATCTGTAAAATAACAGAGTCATTCAAGTATTAGATAATCTCTGAAGGTTTCTAGTTCTATGATTTCTGTGCTCCTTTGTAAACCATCTACCATTGACTTTTAATGTGATTTGGGGTTTCAGAGCAGTCCATAGTGAGTATTTAGTTACTGGCCTCATTATCACCGTGTTTATATCTCTTTGTCTTGGTGTTAATTCATATGTGGTATGTTTGTGAAGCATTTTCAAATAGCTGTTTTTAGCTAATGTTTTGAGTTTCTCAGAAGAGAAAGACTATTCCTTGGATTTATTAAAAACAAACTCATTGGTTCATGTGTGAAGGAAAAAAACCTTGAAATTCTATAGATCTGGGAATTGCCAAAGGAGATAAGGTTCTGACGGGTGTCTTAAACCTGAAACACAACTCAGTGATTTTTTTCATTGAAGCTGAAAGTTCGTAAGGACAATTCCACAAGTGAAATCACTTCCCCAAACACCCAGCCACCCTTTGCTACAGATGTGGCTTTGTCTTATGACTGCCTGGCATGACCTGAGAATTTTTTTCCTTTGGTTTCTTTTCTACTGGGAGAAACTAAAAAACCTTGCATTCCATAGATGTCACATGAATGAAATCGGATTCAACTGTTCATTATAGAATTTTAAATAATACACTTAAATGTTACAAGAGTGACAATCACAAGAGTCCCTTCTCTACTTGCACCTTCTAGAAGTTTTTGAGCTCTGTATTATTTATTGATTCTTATTCTTTTTCATTCTGAAAATAAATTAATAGTCTGTCACACACAGACACACACAAAATCAAGACTATTGCCTAAATGTTAATGAATTCTGTTGATGATTTGCTTATTCTCATGCTTGAGGATGAACCCATTTCTTTGTGATTGGCTCTGAGCCAGGGAGTATTTCATAGTGCAAAAGGGATGGAACTTCAGTGGCCAAATTTGATGGTTTTTTTTTTTTTTTTTTTTTTTATGCTGTAACCTTGTACTCTCACTCCAACACCCACCCCCAGTCACCCTCTGGTGGAAGCCTGCAGCTTTCTTTGTTTCTTTAATTACACAGACAGTAGGATCTGCATGCTTACTAACATATAGAAAAATCAGAGAAACAATGCAACCAACTGTGTAAGTATTTTTTTATTCTTTAGATCCATCCCTTTAAAAACCAGAATGACATAGGTCATAAGCCATGTGACCATGGTATTTGATGGAGGCTCTTGGCACGGGAGTCTTGTCATGTGAACATGACCCTGTTGCACGCATGCTAACCCATGTTCATGAGGCACGGATAATGTGTACATATATTGCATTTGATATATACTTTAGATTTATTCTGCTCAGAGACATAAACTGATCATGAGCAGTATAAACAGTGACAGACTTTTAGAGGGAGGGTTTGGTTTGTGAACATCAAAAATTATTGCAGTGTGATTTGACCATGGTAGGGTGGTGACCACAGGAGAATCAGACCTAGTGATCACAGATGTATCCATCATTGCTGCGTTTTTACTTTGCAGGCATTCAATGGATACTTTCTGTGTGCACAGCTATTTTAAAAAAGTAAACTCTCTCAAATTGATTCTTTAGATTAAGAGAAGGAAAGAATTGGTTCCAGTGCTTTGTCTGACATCATAAAATTGATGGAGAAAAAAATGAAAAAAAAGTTAAAATTTTAAAGAATTTCTAAAATGCACACTCTTTTATTTTTACAATGAATTCATTCAGCTAATATTTATTGAGTGCCTACTGTATTCTAGGCTGTGGAGATTTTAAAACCAGTAGACTCTCCAGAGAAGGCAATGGCACTCCACTTCAGTACTCTTGCCTGGAAAACCCCATGGACAGAGGAGCCTGGTAGGCTGCAGTCCATGGGGTTGCTAAGAGTCAGACACGACTGAGCGACTTCACTTTCACTTTTCATTTTCATGCATTGGAGAAGGAAATGGCACCCCAGTCCAGTGTTCTTGCCTGGAGAATCCTAGGGACGGGGTAGCCTGGTGGGCTGCAGTCTATGGGGTCGCACAGAGTCAGACACGACTGAAGCGACTTAGCAGCAGATTCTTATCTCACTAGCTAATGGTCAAGGGAAGTAAAAGGACAATCTGGGCATAGAGTAAAGAGTGCACTGAAAGGGAAGGGATACAGCCAAGGTGCCAAGGGAGCAGGGACAGGAAGCCAAAGCCAAGTGCATGGCCTTGAAGTGGTGGCACAAGAAGTTGTCCCAGGGGGAGTAATGCAGGAGCTGAGTTTTGAAGGTTCCATTCCATTGCACAACTTATAGCCTTGAATAAAGATAATCATTATCCATGACTGATATGATTATATGTATCAAAAACATATTTTGTGGCTATATGTACTATTTTATGATGATTTTATTACTTTTTTAGAAACTTGTTCATCTTTGCCATTCCAGGCTAGTAATTAACATCTGATACCTCCTGTCCATAAAAAATTCTCATAAAAACCTGGATGGATTTTTTTAAGCTTTAAATACCACATAGCTAAATAAGGATATGATTTTTCAATGATCTGTAACTTCTAAATTCTTCTAGTTTGGGAAACTACCCTTTCATACTGAAACGTGACCAAGCAGCTTCCCTTGGCACAATGTCAAAAACAGTTGACTTACTCTGTCATTAGAGAATTCATCTTTGAGTTGAAAAGAGGCAGGCATTCATTCAGAGCTTCATCACAGACTTGTCACCACCCATCTCATCTGGAAAGTTCTAAGTGTATGTGTTATACAAAGTATTTCATAGGAAAAAGTCTCTCTGAGGCAGAGAGTCTGGAGTGGAGCCAAGAGGTGTGATGGCAGGTGGCTGGGCACTTTCATTTGTTAGGTACTGTTCATATGCCAGGCGCTGTGCTGGTGCCTCATATATATTTTTCTCATTTAACCAGATTCTAATTCCTGAAGTAGGACATTATATCACATGTGTTTAAAAGATCTTGAGCTGCTTCTGAACAGCTTTTCCTGGAAAGACTCTGTGAGTAGAATATCCCATTTCCTTACTTCATGTCTTTTGAGCACGGCCCATGTTGCTATAGATTCTCGCCCACGCCAGTATTCTTGCCTGGAGATTCCCATGGATGGAGGAGCTCGGTAGACAGTCCATGGGGTCACAAAGAGTCAGTCACGACTGAGCAACTAAGCACACACGAGTGGCCATTAAACTGGAAAGGATGTTTCTGGGGAGCCCCTTACTCAGTTCAGTTCAGTTCAGTCGCTCAGTCCTGTCCGACTCTTTGCAATCCCATGAATCGCACCACGCCAGGCCTCCCTGTCCATCACCAACTCCCGGAGTTCACTCAGACCCACGCCCATCGAGTCAGTGATGCCATCCAGCCATCTCATCCTCGGTTGTCCCCTTCTCNTGGCGTGGTGCGATTCATGGGATTGCAAAGAGTCGGACAGGACTGAGCGACTGAACTGAACTGAACTGAACTGAACTGAACTGATGTTAAACAAGAAACTTTCAACATTCACCATCAAGGATGACATTAACTCAGGGTTTCTTATAGACACATTTAAGAAAGACACTTCTGTCCCTAGTATATATATTTTTTTAGTTTTTATTTTTTAGTTTGTTTTGCTTTACAATACTGTATTCGTTTTCCTATACATTGACATGAATCAGCCACGAGTGTAGTATATTAAAGTTTTATTGTGAATGAAACTTTTTTCCTAAATCTTTTTTTCAGACTTTACCTTTATGGTAAAGTTTTACCATAAAACTTTTTTTCTAAATCTACTGGGATAATCATAAATTTTTTTTTTCTTTTGCAAAAATGGTGAATTACATGAATTGATGTTTTAATGCTACAATAAGCTTGCATTCTTGGGATAAACCCATCCTGGTCATGCTATATTCTCTTTTTAGCCGATTGCTCATGATTTCTTGGAGATTTTCTTGTCTATGTTCCTAAGTGAAGTTAGCCTGTAATGTTACTTTTACTTTCTCAAAGTGTTCTTGTTGGTTTTAGATATCAGTGTTATATAGTGTTATACTGTCTCACAAAATGAATGGTTCCTCTGACGTGTCAAATTTGAACTTGTCCAAAACTGGACCACCAGTCTTCTAGCCCAAACATGCTGTATTCCAGAGTAAGGGTAATTCCATCCTTCATGCTACTCAAATCAGAAATGTTGGTGTTGTCTTTTTCTGTTTCTTCCATATCCAGCCCATCAGGAAGTCCTATTGGTGCAGTCTTCAGAATATATCTGTAATACCACTTTGTACCAGCTCAGTGTTCCACTCTGTCCCGAGTCACAGTCCTCTCACTCTTGAATTATCACAGTAATCTCCCTGGCCCCCTGGAGCAGGAGTTGGCTCACTTTCTGTAAAATGTCCAACATAAGTATTTTAGACTTCACAAGTTGCACGGTTTCGGTTGCAACTCTACAATTCTGTTGTAGTACTCAAGCAGCTATAAACAATACGTAATAAAAGGGCACGGCCCAATTTTGGTGTAGTTCACGAACCCCTCCCTCTAGGGTAGGCTATTTGCAATACTGATTTCAGTAATCCTTTAAAAATGTAAATCATATCAGGTCCCTCATCCATTGACTTCCCATCTCACTAAGAGTGAGACAGATCCTTACACTACCTGATCTATCACGTCTTTAACCTCAACCTCTCTCTCCCCTCTCTCCCCCTCTCCCACTCCAAGCTCCTTTTCCACTCCTAGAACAGGCTTGCCCTACTACAGGGCATCTAAACTACTTACCCCTGTCACAATGGCTCTCCCTCCAGCTCTCTACCTGACTAACTCAACTCTGTTTAAGTCTTTGATCCGATGTCACTTCTTAATGAGGCCCTCTCTCGAAATCCTACTTGAATGCCAACTTGCCATCCTCTCCCCTGACACCCTCCATTCTCTTTACTCAGCTCTGAATTTCCCATAGAACTAATCACCGTCTGACACTCTGTAACTAACTTTTGAGATTTGTTGATTGTCTGTAGTTTCCCCTTCAAAAAGTAAACTGAGTGAAGGTTTTAGTCTATTTTGTTTATTGCATATCTCCAGTGACTCAAACCTGTCTTAGAGTAGGCACTAAATACACATTTATTAGATGTATGGTGGGTGAGTGGATAGATAGATGGGTGGATGGATGAATCAAAGAAATGTCATGGACTAGAATTTCCTGGAGTGTACACCTTGGAACATTAGTTCTCTAAAGCAGAATAATACTATTAGTTGGAATCAAGGTAACAAAACTCTGCTCATCATTAAATTCTTCAGTGGAATTTTCTCATCAAGTTATGGGGAATAATTCACAGGAAGTAGTCAAGCACTGCTTAGAAGCTAATGATTAAATTCCAAAAATGTACAAGTTATTCTTGCACCAGGTTGGAGACTGGCTGCTCTGTCCCCTGACATTTCCCAGACACAGACCATTCCAAATTTCTGTGATTCCTCCCCAGTTATTTATTAACAACAGCAATAATGTCATTTATTCAGTTTGTGCTGAGCACTTGTGTATTACTAACACAGGTAATTTTCAATAGCACATGTCAATGTCATATAAAGCCAATATTATTTTCCAGTCTTGAAATTTTCTTGGTGAAAAATTGGAGACCCTAGGAGGAATTATTGGCCAGAATATCCATATACCATGACATATTTGTATCTTGGCTAGAAAGAAGTTATTTTTCCAAGGAAAGGGAACAGTAAAGTCCTAGTACAAGTTGCTGGGTGAAATATTACAGCTCAGGGGCCTCTCTTTTACTTGAAATCTTTCTCATGTTTTTTAAACTAACATTGTTTATGTTTCCCATTTTTGTTCTTTGAAAGAATACAAAATATGTTATTGCTTTTTTTTCCTTTTTATTTTTTAAACCAAATATTACCTGTCGAGGACGAGGTCAGCATGCATACCTAGTTATATGACCATTTGAGTGAATGCTCTGAAATATAGTAATTACTCTCCTATTTCCAGATGTTATACTTAGGGGTTTAACAGAGACATAAGCAGATATATAGAGAGTCCTACACATGTTTATAAGGTGCACTTCTCAGATTACCATCTGATATGGATCGGCTGCAGAACACACTGGGGAGAAGGGAGTAGTGGGGTAAAGAAGAGGGCAGGAAATACTGGCTTTTACATTTGGGCATCACTCACACTTGTCAGAATATATTGACACACTACTAATAGTACAGATGTAATGCCCTGAAGTTAAATTATGTTTCTTTCCAAATTAATAAATCTTTATCCATTAACTAATCAAAAATAATACTATATGCAATCAGTTTAAGGATTTTGCTTTTTTTCTTAGGCTATTTTCATTTGTTTCTTCTGCATCCCTTTAATGGAATGTGTAGGTCTCTTGAAAGGTAAGGTTCAAGTTTACAAGTCTGGCCTGCACTCAATAACACAGTGATTTGAGATGCAGGATTTTGCTTCTTGCTCAGAAAAACAAAAATCCACATTTCACACTTAACCAAAATCATTCTCCATTCATATCCAAAGAATCAGAGATATTATGCGGTTTAACATACTAACTTCTCTACCATAAGCTTTTACACCCTTTTGAATTCTAGTAAAATAGTGATGATTTTCAACTTTTTTCAATTATTCCTTTGGTAATGCTTGTGACAATTTCTGAGTTGCTTCCAAATCAGGGGCCAGAATCTGCCATTGATATTGACATCACCCTGCGAAGCCATCCACCTGTCGAAGACTTCATGATTAAACCATTTCTGCACTCTACTTTCATTCCAATCACATTCCGGTCATTGAAGGCCACCTGGCGATTAGATTGGGCTAGAGAAGCTCAGGACGCCAAATGCTTCCTCATAATTTGCATGCCTGATCTTTGAGAACCAAGCATTTCACCTAAGGGCCCATCTTGACGAACATGTCTCATCTGTTTTTTTCCAGTGATGCGGAAGACCACAAGCCTTTAAAAAAAGGCAGTCGAACACCTTCAGACAGGACTGTGAAAAAGGAAGATAGCGATGATAGCCTAGTTGACTATGGAGAGGGAGTGAATGGCCAGTTCAATGAGGACGGCTCCTTTATCGGACAGTACAGTGGTAGGAAAGAGAAAGAGCCAGCTGAAGGGAACGAAAGCTCAGAGGCACCGTCTCCTGTCAACGCCATGAATTCATTTGTCTAATTTGTGAGCTCTTTGCCAGCATCCAACTTTTCTCAAATGTTTATCTTAATAAGCACTTGTCTGTCCGCCTTTTCATACTATGAACATAGAGGCAGAAAGTCTGTGTGCTGCTGGGTGTTCATATGATGAGAACTGTCAAAGCAAGAACGTAACTCAGTCAAATGATATCTTAATGTGAACTGCGGTGCAAAGTGCATACTTTTTCATTCAACATAGGTCATCTTGATTTCCTAAGAACTGATAAAAAATAATAATACAGCATCATCAACAGATCACCTTCTACCCGCTTTGGGATACAGTTCAATAGGTTGCATGAAAAATGCTACACCTTTAAAGGGTATACCTGGGTATGTTATTCAGACATGGGTTGGCACTTTGTCTGATGCTCTCCTCCACTGAACCCCTAAGTAGGAATTCCGTTTTCATTGTCAAGAGTGTTACTGTAGTATTCTCTAGAACTTCAATGTCTTTGTGGACATTGTCGTGAAATTGGTGGCTCTATGTCTAGCTGTTGTTAGTCTTTTTGGGAGACTGTTAGGAACCATATGTACAATATATACTTGCTAAATGAGTTAATTATGACAGGTACTTTTGCTGATGCTTACTGAGACCCTCTTACCTGCTCTTTGCTCCTCTTACTCCATTGACCTCTTAATCATCAAGGTATTATATTGGTACAGTGTTCTACTTTTTACATCCTCTCTCCATTCTGGTCTGTGATTTTTAGGCATAAACAATGTGTATCGCGGTGCATTTTGGCACTTGTGCCACACCAAGAGAATCTCAAACAGATCATCCCAATTAAATTTCAAAAATTATTCCAGAAAGCACAGGGCAAGACATATGCAGTGCCTTCAGATGATAAGCATGCCACAACATACTGCCTTGTATATCATTTGCTACAGTCAACTTGGAGTCCTAGATTATTGTCATTGTCTAAAAGTCACTTGGAAAAGGCAGAGCTCATGAAGATGGCAATGT
The DNA here is from genome assembly GCA_006410615.1 of Neotragus moschatus. Lineage (NCBI taxonomy): Eukaryota > Metazoa > Chordata > Mammalia > Artiodactyla > Bovidae > Neotragus > Neotragus moschatus. The sequence goes on from SJYA01000735.1 coordinate 794,236, forward strand.
TGGGATATAAAAAGGAACTGTGACAGTAAAATGAAGACAATTTATTTTAAGGAGTATTTTCCCCCATGTGTATAAAAAGAAAAGTTTTATCACCAACTGGAGCATATGATGATTTTATGGTTTCTTATGGTTTCTATTAAAACAAGTCACATTCAGTAAGAAAGATGGGAACTTGGTAGAAAATTTTTTAAAAAGTTATTTCAAAAAAAAGCACATAAAACAAAGCAACAGGAATATATTTTTCTCTAAGTCATTACCTATGTGGCAGCTTTTGAAACTCTGCAGCATTAAAGAGTGTGTATGCAAATTATATGGATGCCTTGCAGAATCTAAGAAATCTGACAAGTGCTAACAAGGCCAACAGTCAAAGGGATTACATCTGTGGTTTTGAAAATAAACATATATATTCTACCAGCTTCATAAATAATATCTATCAAATGGTTTCCTTCCACATTTGAAATTCTATAACAACCTGTGGTTGAAGGAATGCTCAGTTTCATTTGCCAATAAATTGGTTTCTCATAACTTGCATCAAGTTTAATTTTAAGTAAAGCTTTTTATATGTAGATATTTTGTTGAATTTGTAAATACGCTTAGAGTGTAGATGCTATATGCTTAGGGGTGTTACATACGAATAAACATGCCAACAATGTTTATGTTGTACTGTATGAAATGTTAGCTAATTAATACAGTGTGTGGGATTGGAAAGCATTTACTTAAATGCCTTCTGGGGTTTCATTTTCTCTTGTTGCTGTGAAACTGAAAGAGTGAACTATTTTCCATACAGACAGCAGGTTTCTAGAAGAAATTTTCTGAGCTTTGCCGAAGCACAGTTTGAAGTAATCCCAGGTAAAGATGGCCCTACATAGCTTAATGTCTCCAGTATTCGCTTTTCACAGATCAGCCTTTCTTGTGGAAATCCAGAAAGACCAGACAGGCTTGCCTTGGCATCAGAGAGCACAAAGATAAGTTATTTGAGATTTACCAGTGTATGGAGGGGGTGGGGGGGGGAGGGACAAGAACAGTGTAGTTTTCCTCTTCCACAATGGTACGTGCTAAATCTATCTGTGCATGAAGGGGTCATTTCTGTACTAGTGCAGCAGAGTTTGTATTAAAAATTAAATGTGGTTTTAAAAGTCCTTCTCTCTTTTGTAATATATCATGTTCCTAGTGGAATATGAATGTCCGAGTAATGGTCTATGTAACAGTACAGGCAGATGTGACTGGATTTCCGTCAGAAAAGTAACTGTTAAAAAGTCATGATCTCTTTGTGATTCTTAACTTCTTCAAACCTAGAGTTCCTAATGTTTTATTTTATTTTATTTATTGGCTGCATCACATTGCTTGAAGGATCTTAGTTTCCTGACCAGGGATCAAACCTTGGCCCCTGGCAATAGAAACTTGGAGTCCTAACCCCTGGACCAACAGGGAATTCCCCCTAATGTTTTAAAATATAATGCAGAGTTTGATTTTTGCTTTTAAAAGGCAGAGAAAAAGTTAAGTGAAAAAGCGCTAATGAAAGAGGGGCATTTCAAACACTGTAATGCAAAGCAGGAATAGAATTAACCAGCCTCTGGAGAAACAGTCTGAGAAGTTCGATGCTGCCTCCTTTCCTGAAGCCCGATCACCACGAGCCTGTTCCCTGCTGTCGTCCTTTCTTCTGCCTGCCTGGACCTCGGCCGTCTCCAGCCATGGCAACTGGATTCCTTACCTTCTCCTGCTTGATGAAGCAGCTTGAGTGTGGACAAGCAGCACTGACGGATGTGTCATCCACCTCCTTCTCAGCAGCCCAGCTCTGCAAATAGCCAAGACCTGGCTTGTTCCTCCGACTGCCCTTGGTCCCAGCTTTCTACCCGTAAGACCTTGTGCTGGCACAGAGCTCCCCCTCCCTACACAGTTACTTGGATACCAATGTGATGCATGCGTCAACTGGACGATGCTAATAGACCCTATGTAGACCTTAGTCCTTCCACCATGGAGAGCATTCACTTTTGAGCAGCAAGTCAGGGTCTCCAGTCTGTACACCATGGGCCAGATTCAGTCGACGTCCTCGGACCACATCATCCGTCACAGGTCAGTTTAGCAACACAGCCTGGCCAGATGTAAGCCTGACCACAAAAAGCATTGGTNGAGAGCATTCACTTTTGAGCAGCAAGTCAGGGTCTCCAGTCTGTACACCATGGGCCAGATTCAGTCGACGTCCTCGGACCACATCATCCGTCACAGGTCAGTTTAGCAACACAGCCTGGCCAGATGTAAGCCTGACCACAAAAAGCATTGGTTTGCTGATGCCTTCTTGCTCAGATGGTTTGCTGATGCCTTCTTGCTCAGATGGTTTATAATGGCACTGCTTTTCTTTTCTCTCTCTCTCTCTCTCTCTTTTTTTTTTTGTAAATTTAAATTTTATTGAAAACCTAAGATGTGAAAATTCTAAAAAAAATGTAATTGGCATTTCTGTAATTTAAAGCATAATGATTAATTTTACTTTTGTAATTTAAGTAATTTCAGCAAGCCTTTTTTTATCGTTCAGTTCTTCAAGATCTGTGTTTATAAATTGACTTCACAAGTTGGAGAAGACATTAGATAATTGATATAACCCAGTGTAACCTGGTTTACTTTTAATGTCTGATAAAATAATTGGAAATAGCTTGTGGAGGCAAAGGAAAGAAATGTGAAGAACTGAGACTTCTCACCCCAACTAAGCATCTCTCTCCTGCTCGTGAGATTTTTCTACAAATTGCCACCAGAGGGCTCCCGTACCTTATTCAATGTAAAACAAAAAAAAAACTGGGAAAACAAAGCCTCTGGAGAAATAGTGCCAAGGACCTTTGATAATCAGACTGGATCTGATCATGCAGAAAATGATTGCCTGCGGTAACTGGGAGAAACGGAGTTGGCAGCTTTCTCTGAGGAGTCCACAACCTCCAGGGAGAGCATCTGTGTCACCGTGAGCCTCATCAGTATCTGCTTCCAGCAGAGCAAGAGGAGGAAGAGTCGGCCCCCTGGCTCCCTCCAGACCACCTCACCTGCAAGCTGGTGGTTGTGAAGGAGGGGCAGGATCCTAAAATGGTCCCTCCCCTTTCTCCCCATCATGCCATCTTGTCTGCCACAAGTGGTTTGATAGTTTGTGGCTGGTTAATACAGTAAGCACAGTTTAAGCACAGACAGCTTTTCTTGTTCACTTTAGAAAAAGCCGGAGAGGGAAAGAATACTCCCAGAGTACTTATATCAAAGAAGCAGACTGAGGTATAAATGCTGCAAGAGGAGGGCACAGGGTCCATGAGAGCAAGTGATGGAGGAGACTGAGCTGTGCAGGGTGGTCCGGAGGCTTCCTTGAGAAGCTGAGAGCTGGGGGACACTAGGACCCAGGAGGAGAAGGCAGGATAAAGCCACTGCCCAGGAGAGGCCCTTGTCAGGAGCAGAGGCCTGGGCCAGAGCATACTGGCCCCTGAGCACCAAAGGATAGGTTTTTGTATTTAGTCAAAGTGCAGTGGAAAGTGGGGAGTAATTAAAAAGGTTAAAGAAAAGGGTTATATGACCAGATCTGTTTGTGAATGAGGTGGAATTCCTAGGATTTAGTGTCGAGAATGGGCTGGGAAGGAGCCAGGAAGGTTGATAAGAAGCCACTTGGAAGCTTCACAGTTGTTTAGATAAGAGATGATAGAGGTTGGATCCAGATCATATCACTGGAGATGGAGAGAAGTGGGTGGATTCTAAAGATATTTAGGAAGGAATTTAATGGGAATGATAGATCAGATATGGGAGGATGATGGAAAGGGAGAGATCCAAGATGGTGCTTAGATTCCTGACTTGCCTAACCAGACAGTATATTCCTTTTTTATTTCTATAGCCTTCAAATCTCTCCAGTCTCCCTCAATGTGTTCCGGAGACACTGTCTTGCTTCAGCTGTAGCTGTTTAGCTATTATCTCAGCGAGTGACTCAACAAACTTTTTTTTAATCAACAAACTTTGTGCCTGTGTTTGTGCACTTGAGTAGGAGCAAACTCAGCCTGCACACTGGACTCACCTGGGGAGCATTGGAAGTCCTCATGCCTGCCCACTCACTCCATTGTGTCTCTGTTCTGATTGTCTGAGACATAGCCTGGCATCAGAATTTTTCAAAGCTCCCCAGATGATTCTAATGTACAGACAAGACTGAAACTGGCCTCAAGAAACATGTTTCTACGCTCTTGTATGTGCATTTCAAGTGTTTAATGAACAGTGTTTTGAATGCATTTCTTCGTACAGGTTGATCTCAAACTATCTTGTATTTGTCCCAGTAAAAAAACAACGGTAACATATCTAGGGAAAGTGGACTCTTCATCGTTGGCGGGATTATAAAATGGTACTTTGAAAAACAGTTTCTTAAAATGTTAAATATAGATATAAATTTACCTTCTGACCCAGACATTCCCCTCCTGGTATGTACTGAAAAAGAAATGGAAAAATATGTCTATGCAAAGACTTGTATACAGATGTTCAAAGGAGCATTCATCATAATAGCCAAACAACAACCCAGACGTCCAGGAACTAATGAATGCATAAAGACAATGTGGTCTATCCATGCAATTCATCAATGAATCCATAGAATTAAATAAGGTACTATTTAGTAGTTTTTTTAAAGTACTAATACCTGCTGCAACATAGAGGACCAAGGGTAGCATTATGTTCAATTAAAAAGCCAGACCCAAAAGGCCACATACTGCATGATTCCATTTATTTGAAATGTCCAAAAAAGCAGCTCTATAAAGACAAAGTAGGTTGTCTGGGAATGGGAACAGGGATTACTGTAAATTGGTTGGAGGGATTTTTCTAGATTGATGTAAATGTTCTACATCTGGACCAGTGCTGACAATGGCGCAACTCGATAAATTTGCTAAAAATCACTGAGTTGTATACCTAAGTGAATCTGTGGAATGTAAGTTATACCTCAATAAAGCTGTAAGACAAACCATCCCTAAGCTTGTGTGTGGCTGAGAGTGATCAGGGCTGTGTATAAATGAGCCTTGTGATGAGTACAGCACCGCAGGATAGGTCACTACGCCTCCCCGTCCTCCTGTTTTTTTCAGGAGACCCCACAAATCAGTGGTTCTCCAAGTATGGTCCCTAGAGCAACAGCATCAGCACTCCTGGAGAGCAATGCAAATTCTGGACCCAGCCCAGATCTACTGCATCAGTTCTGGGGGTGGAGACCAGCATCTGTGTTTTCACAGCACTCTGGGTGATTCTGATGCATCCTAACGTGTGGGCCACACTGGAGTCAGCCTCCACTCCAGTCTCTCCTCTCTCCAACCTGTAGGCATAGAAGGGATTTACCTTCTGAGACGAAAAGCAGAAACTAGGCTCTTTTCATAACAGCAAAAAAAGTTGAAATAACTGAAGTGTTCATCATCAGGTAATAGAGAAAAAAATTCTGTTGTATCAAACCAATATTTATAGTAATGAAATACTAACCACAATAAAGAGGAATAAACTACTGATACAGGTCATTCATTCTGCTGAAAGAATCCAAACAAGTTTCATTTATGTGAAACACTGGAACAAGCAAAACTAATCTACAGTGATGGAAAGTACATCTGTAGTTGCTTGGGGCTGAGCTGTGGGGAGGAATTTACTACAAAAGGGCTGAGGAAACTTTTAGGGACAATGGAAATGGTCTATATTTTGATTATGATGTTGTTTACAGGGGTGTGTTTATTTGTCAGGACTATATACTTAAAATGGGTATACTGTAAAAAAAAAAAAATCAACAAATTTGAGAAATCTCAAATTGAGTTGGAAGAACAGAAGGGGACACTCTCACATCCTATGCTGATGGCAGAGCCCAACAGGAAAAAGACTCCTTTCCTGGCAAGGACTCAGCCAATGAGAAGCCAAGGGCTCTTTGTTTTCTCCCACCCTCCCAACTCCCCCTGTAGGAGCCTACTTCTTCCCATGCTGTGGGCAGGATTTGCTCATGGCTCACCATGTTTGTAAGTCACGGATTGCAGTTCTGGTCTGATCCGGAAGAAATTCACCTTTGCTGGGTAAGTAACTGACAGTCAGTTCGTTTTAAGTCCACCATTATATCAATAATGCTGGTTTTTTCTTCTTTTTAAAAGTTTTATTGAGCTTTGATACTGCTGTTTTTTAAAAGGAAAAAAGAAAACAGAGCTGGGCCTAAGTGACTTGTCTCTTGGTTCTTTCTCATTCTCTGGTCAGCTGGCCCAAGGAGATCAGGGCGCAGGGGTGGGGCGGTGGGGAACCTTTGGCCCTGCTCTCATCTCCATGTGGTAAATTCAAGGGGTTAGGAGTCAGCCTGACTTCTAGAGGAAGGCCGGCTGGAGGCCCTCTCTCCCTCACTCCAGCGGGCCATGAGGTCAACGCCTGTCTTGTCAGGCACCTAAGGATGCATGTCAGCTCTGGTATCCACCCAGACCTCCCAAGCATTGGGAGGCAGTCCCCCCAAACTTGCCTCTCTGTGTGGCAAGACCACAGGTATGGCTTTTTTGAAACCCTGGCTTGTTGGCGTCTCCAGCTCAGTGCTTCAAGTTATCCTTCTCTTTGTTTTTCTCCCCCAAACTTTTCATGACCTCCCTTTCCCCTTTCTGCTGTCCCTCATGTTTGCTCTCCTGAGCTAAACAGCATCTGTTTCCTGGCTCTCAATTCTCCATCTTGATGAGGTCACATTGACAACTCAGAATTAACTTGTTTGAAATTTAAATCTTTAGTTGTTTTACATGCTAACTCTTCTCTGCCCAGTGCACCCAGTTTCAGTAAATGGCCCCACGCTGGCTCAGTCAAGGCAGAGTCAGCATTTTCTCCTCTCCTACCCAACAGCGGGTGCTCTATGTTTTTTCCAAACTTTGTGTTGAATACATGCAGCATCTCTTTATTTCTAGCCTCCCAACCGTACTGCCTGCTCCTCTTGCCCTCCTGCAACCCAAACGGCCACGCTGTAGAGCAGGATTGTCGAACCTTTTCTGTAAAGGCCTGGACAGCAAATAATTGAGGCTTCTCAGGCCAGGTGTTCTGCATTACAGCTACCCAGCCCTTCAAGGAAATCAACCACAGGTGTGTCAGACACGTAACAAAATGGGTGTGGACAAGTCCCATAAAACTGTGTTTATAAAAATAGACTTGTTTTGTGCTGGCCTCAGCCTATCATTAGTGATGCTATTGGTTAGAAATACCAGGACAAGAGTTTGATCCCTTTTGGGAACCACCTGCCTGAAAGTAATTTGAGTGTCTCTTTTTTTTTAATGTGTATTTTTGTTGTGTTGTTGCTTAGTCACTCAGTCATGTCCAACTCTTTGCAAATCCATGTATTGTAGCTCACCAGGCTCCTCTGGCCATGGGACTCTCCAGGCAAGAATACTGGAGTGGGTTGCTGCTTCCTTCTCCAGGAGATCTTCCCCACCCAGGGATCAAACCCTTGTCTCTTGCGTCTCCTGCACTGGCAGGCAGAGTCTTTGTATATATCTATCTATATAATTGCATTTATTTAATTTATTTTATATTTGGCTGTACTGGGTCTTCGTGGCTGCGCAGGGCTGTGCCTAGTTGTGGCAAGTCGGAGCTGCTGCTTGTTGCAGTATGGGCCCTCTCCTTGCGGAGCACAGGCTCTCAGGTGTTCAGGCTTAAGTAGTTGTGGTTCTCGGTCTCTGGAGCGCAGGGTCAGTAATTGTGGCACACGGGCTTAGTTTCTTCATGCTATGTGGGATTCTCCTGGTCCAAGGATCAAACCTGTGTCCCTGCCTTGGCAGGCAGATTCTTATCCACTGTACCACCAGGGAAGACCCTGAGTGTTTATTTAAGAAGGTCATTAAGATGCTCTAAGAGGCCAGCTGCCTGCAGGCCTAACATGGATGGAAGATCCAAAGATTGTTAGATTACAGAGGCCACTGTGGAATCTCCTGAGAGGTCTCCTGGTCAGAGTCTGTGATGTCTGTCCATCCAAAGCGAACGGGCATAAAGAAGAAAGAGATAACCTATTTAGAAGAGGAGTTCTGGTTGGGGGTTGCCAAAAGGAGGCTCTGGTAAGCACTGGTGACTGGAACACCCTTTCTGGAAGCCCTAGCAGAAACGAGCAGTGGGCCAAGGAAGCCATTCTGCCCGCAGGCCTGTGGTGGTCTCTCTAGGAGTGTGTTCCCCATCTGGGTGATCTCTGGTGTTTGGTTTGGGAGCAGAGAAGGCACTTGGTTGCAACCTTGGCTGCTGCTGGACGGGGGAGTCCTGCCCCCTTGTGGTCAAGTCGTTAAGGCGCAACTCCCTGATGAACTGAAGTTGATTGAGCCAGCCTATTTGTCGAGTTGATGGAATGGTAGGTACCCTGAGCCCTGTACTGGGCTAAGTATGGAGGGCTTATGAGAGGGTCTCCTGGATTGTTGACAGTGGCTTCTGATGAGGTGAAGTTAGTGTAAGCAGAAATATGTGTAGAAATGATAGGAACTGGGGACTCAACTAATTCCTTTTATATCTGGATNCTGGACGGGGGAGTCCTGCCCCCTTGTGGTCAAGTCGTTAAGGCGCAACTCCCTGATGAACTGAAGTTGAGCAGCTTATTTGTCAAGTTGATGGAATGGTAGGTACCCTGAGCCCTGTACTGGGCTAAGTATGGAGGGCTTCTGAGAGGGTCTCCTGGATTGTTGACGGTGGCTTCTGATGAGGTGAAGTTAGTGTAAGCAGAATGTGGGTAGAAATGATAGGAACTGGGGACTCAACTAATTCCTTTTATATCTGGATCTCCTGGGTGGGCTTGCCTCCTGTGAGAAAATTGCCCCTCAGCCCATGGTCAGACCAAACCACAAAGTCATTAGTGACGAATCAAGAGTCTGACCATGTGGCTCTGCAAAAGGTCCCAAGGTACGGCCTCCTCGAGGGCTGGGTGCACAGTCACGAGTTCCATCACCTGGGCTGAGCAGGAGAGCCCCTCCCCTCCAAAGGGGTGCCCGAGGAGAGGTGGGTGGAGCTGTGTCTTCCAGCTGCACTGGAATGGTGCCATCTGTGAAGAGCACAGACTCCCCATCCATCCCAGACATTTGTTCCCAAGGGGCTCCCCAAGTAGCCACAGTGGGGGAGAGGGGGGCACTGTTACCTCCTCAAATCTCCCAGGCAAGGGGCTGAGCACGGGGGAAGCCACATCTTCCTATAATCTGGAAAGGCCTTTGACATCAGGTGTGGCCCNAGAATCTGCCTGCAATGCTGGAGACCTGGGTTCGATCCCTGGGTTGGGAAGATCCCCTGGAGAAGGGAATGACTACCTACTCTATTATTCTTGCTGGAGAACTCTATGGACAGACAGAGCCTGTCAGGCTACAGACCATGGGGTTGCAAAGTGTCAGACATGGCTGAGCAGCTAACATTACAGATATAACCAACACTTTACAGACTTTGCCCAACTAGGTTACATGTGAAGGTAACATATTTGAAACAAAGTCAAAGACTTAACTGTCTAATCACAGTATAGTGTAAGAAATATTATTGTGGTATTGTTGAGTATTGTTACTACTACAGTTGCTACCANCAGCTAACATTACAGATATAACCAACACTTTACAGACTTTGCCCAACTAGGTTACATGTGAAGGTAACATATTTGAAACAAAGTCAAAGACTTAACTGTCTAATCACAGTATAGTGTAAGAAATATTATTGTGGTATTGTTGAGTATTGTTACTACTACAGTTGCTACCATTGTCACTACAAACACAACTAGCTAGCTCTGATTTATCGAGCCACTAATGTGCACTGGAACTGTAATTAGCATTTATACAACATATCATTTATACTCAGATGATGAAAGAAGGTGACATGGTTAATTTAGTTTTACATATAAAGTACTCAGGCATGTGTATGTGTGTGCTCAGTCACTCAGTTGTGACTAATTCTCTGCAGCCCCATGGACTGTAGCCTATCGGGCTCCTCTGTCCATGGACTTTCCCAGGCAAATACTGGAGTGGGTTGCCATTTCTTACTCCAGGGGATCTTCCTGACCCAGGGATTGAACTCTTGTGTCTCTTGCGTCTCCTGCATTGGCAGGAGGGTTCTTTACCACGAGTGCTACGTAAAGCCACTGATGTATACTGGAATTGTAACTAACATTTATACATCATTTCATTTAATAATCAGAACATTAATGAAAGAAGATGACATAGTTAATTCAGTTTTACATATAAAGTTCTCAGGCATAGAAGCATGAAATAATTTATACAATGTCACACAATAACTAGTACATTTTAGATTAAAACTGAGATCAAGACCTTTTAGATGGCATTCTCATAGCTAGCAAACTGGATTAAACAGGATTTTTTTTCAGTGAGAAATGGTGTACTCACTAATGAATTTGGTTAATATATGTGTATATACTTTTTTTAGTTTCTTTTTCATTACAGGTTATTACAAGTATTGACTAGAGTTTCCTGTGCTATATGGTAGATCCTTGTTGGTTATCTATTTTAATACAATAGTGTGTATATTTTAATCCCAAACTCCTAATGTATCCCTTCCCACCCCCATCATTTTATCTTTAAAAAGTAGATTGATCCTTATTGTTAATTCAGCCCCATCAAAATAAAAATAAGTTGATAACTAATTATTAAGTATTCAGAATGCTATGATATTCAAATATACTTGTTATCCAATGTGTCCTCAGGGGGTTAGCAGATGAGGAATGACAGCGTAAAGAGAGCCAATTATCATAACACAGATGACAGTAGCTACAGGAGATACATCCATACACGTGTTACATGTACCCAGTAGGGGAACCAGAGAGTTCAGACTGAAGAGTTAGGAAGTAGTTTGTCTGTAATGGAAGTTGAATATAGTTCCCTGTGCTTTACTGTGCTGCTGCTGCTGAGTCACTTCAGTCATGTCCAACTCTGTGTGACCCCAGAGACAGCAGCCCACAAGGCTCCCCCGTCCCTGGGATTCTCCAGGCAAGAGACCTGGAGTGGGTTGCCATTGCCTTCTCCAATGCATGAAAGTGAAAAATGAAAGGGAAATCTCTCAGTCATGTCCAACTTCTAGTGACCCCATGGACTGCAGCCCACCAGGCTCCTCTGTCCATGGGATTTTCCAAACCAAGAGTACTGGAGTGGGGTGCCACTGTGCTTTACTATAGGACCTTGTTATTTATCCATTCTGAATGTAATAGCATATACCTAGCCCAAACTCCTGGAGAAGGCAATGGCAAACCACTCCAGTGCTCTTGCCTGGCAAATCCCATGGCAGAGGAGCCTGGTGGGCTGCAGTCCATGGGGTCAGTAGAAGTTGGACACGACTGAGCGACTCCACTTTCACTTTTCACTTTCATGCATTGGAGAAAGAAATGGCAACCCACTCCAGTGTTCTTGCCTGGAGAATCCCAGGGATGGGAGCCTGATGGGCTGCCATCTATGGGGTCGCACAGAGTCAGACACTACTGAAGTGACTTAGCAGTAGCAGCCCAAACTCGTAGCTCATCCCTCTTCCTCTTGGCACCCACAAATCTATTCTCTTTGTTTGTGAGTCTGTTTTGTAGGTCGGTTCATTTGGCCACATTTTAGATTTCACATATAAGTGATAGCACATAGTATTTGTCTTTCTTTTTCTGACTTACTATAAGTGAAGTAATCTTAGGTCCATCCATGTTGCTAAAACAGCATTATTTCATTCTTTTTTATGGCAGAGTAGTAGTCCATTATATATATGTACCATATCTTCTTTATCCATTCATCTGTTGATGGACATTTAGGTTGTCTCTGTGTCTTGGCTACCATGAATAGTGCTGCCATGAACATAGGAATGCATGTATCTTTTTGAATTATGGTTTTGTCTGAATATGTACCCAGAAGTGGGATTGCAGGATCATATGATAGCTCTATTTTTAGATTTTTTAAAGGAGCTTCCATACTGTTTTCCAGAGAGGATGCACCAACTTACATTTCCACCCACAGTGTAGGAGAGTTCCCTTTTCTCCAAACATTCTGTAGCATTTGTTATTTGTAGACTTTTTAATGATGGCCATTCTAACTGGTGTGAGATGGTACCTCATTGTAGTGTTGATTTGCATTTCTCTGATAATTAGTGATGTTGAGCATCTTTTAACATGCCTGTTGGCTATCTATTCCTCTTTTGAGAAATGCCTATTTGGAGTTTCTACCCACTTTTTGATTGAGTTGCTTGCTTTTTGCTGTTGTTAAGTTTTATAAGCTATTTGTATATTTGGGAGATTAAGCTCTGGTGGGTCACACTGTTTGCAAATATTTTCTCCCATTTTGTAGGTTGTCTTTTCATTTTTTTTTTAAATGATTTCTTTGCTGTGCAAAAACTTGTAAGTTTGATTAGGCCCTATCTGTTTATTTTTAAATTTTATTTCTGCTACCTTGGGGGACTGACCTAAGAAAACATTGGTACAGTGTGTAAGAGAATTCTTTGCATATGCTCTCTTCTAAAAGTTTTTATAGTGTCATGTCATATGTTTAAGCCTTTAAGCCATTATGAGTATTTTTGTGCATGGTGTCAGGATGTGTTCTAACTTCATTGACCTACATTCAGCTGTCCGAGTTCCCCAGCACCTTGCTGAGGAGACTGTCTTTTTCCTGTCATATATTCTTGCTTCCTTTGTGGTAGATTAATTGACTATAGGGGTGTGGGTTGATCTCTGGGCTCTCCATTCTGTTCCATTGATCTGTGTCTGCTTTTGTACCAGTGCCACACTGTTCTGATTACTTGGCTAAGTGGTATTGTTTGAAGTCTGAGAAGGTTTTGCCTCCTGCTTTTTTTGCTTCAAGATTGCTTTGGTAATTCTGGGTCTTGTATGGTTCTATATAAATGTTTGGATTATTTGTTCTAGTTCTGAGAGAAATATCATGGGTAATTTGATAGATACCACACGAAATCTATAAATTCCTTTGGGTAATATTGCCATTTACCAGGAGAAGGCAATGGCACCCCACCTGAGTACTGTTGCCTGGAAAATCCCATGGATGGAGGAGCCTGGTAGGCTGCAGTCCATGGGGTCACAAAGAGTCAGACACGACTGAGCAACTTCACTTTCACTTTTCACTCACGCATTGGAGAAGGAAATGGCAACCCACTCCAGTGTTCTTGCCTGGAGAATCCCAGGGACAGGGGAGCCTGATGGGCTGCCCTCTATGGGGTCGCACAGAGTTGGACACAACTGAAGCGACTTAGCAGCAGTAGCAGCAGCAGCAGCCATTTAACAATATTCTTTCTTTGAATCCTCTTTAGTTTCTTTTATTAATGTTTTATAGTTTTCAACTTAGAAGTTTTTCACCTCCTTGGTCAGGATCATTCCTAGGGTTTTGGTTTTTTTTTTGGTGTGATTTTAAAAGGCACTGTTTTCTAAACATTCTGTTTCTGATATTTCATTGTTAGTGTAAAGAAATGCAACTGATTTATGGATGTTAATCTTACATCCTGCTACTTTGCTGAATTTATTTATCTATTAGCTTTTGTTTATAGTCCACACAGTTTTCTGTATATAGTATCATGTCAGCACATACATCTTCCATTCCAGTTTGGATACCTTTTATTTCTTGTCTGATTGCTGTGGCTAAGACTTCAGAGTGGGCATCCTTGTTCCAGATTTCAGTGGGAGGCCTTTCAGCTTTTCACCTTTGAGTATTATATTGGCTGTGGGTTTATCATAAAGAGCTTTTATTATGTTGAGATATGTTCCGTCTAAACCCACTTTGGGAAGAGCTTTCATCATGACTGTATATTGAATTGTTTTAAGCTTTTGATTTTGTACTGGAGTATAGCCAGTTAGCAATGTTGTGGTAGTTTCAGGAGGATAGCAAAGGGACTCAGTCATAATACACATGTATCCATTTTCTCCCAAGGCCCCTCCTATCCAGGCTGCCAGCTGGATTGAGCAGAGTCAAATGCCTTTTCCTGCGCCACTGAGATGCTCGTGTGGTTTTTGTCTCTCCTTTTGTCAGTGTGGTGTATCGCTTTAATTTGGGTGGTTGCTGCTGCTCACAGGGGCTGCTCTCTAGTTGCAGTGCTCGGGCTCCACTGTAGGGGCTTTTCTTGTGCAGAGCAAGGCTCTAGAGCATTCAGGCTTCAGTGGTTGCAGCACCCGCAGCATGTGAAATCATCCTGGACCAGGGATTGAAACTATATCCCCTGTTTTGGCAGGCGAATTCTTAACCACTGGACCACCAGGGAAGTCCATGTAATATTCTTTTTCAGTGGTTTCTTTGTTGGGTTTATGTATCAGACTTCATAAAATGTCTTTGGGAATATTCCCCCCTCTTCAATCTTTTGGAAGAGTTTGAGAAGGGTTGGTATAAATTCTTTGTATGTTTGGTAGAATTCATCTGTGAAGTCATCTAGGCCTGGGCTTTTGTTTGTGGGTTTTCTTCTTTATTACAGATTATATTTCACTTCTAGTGATAAGTGTTCAAATTATGTTTCTTCTTGATTCACTTTTGGAGGGCTGTATACTTCTAGAATGGAGAAAGCAATGGCAACCCACTCCAGTATTCTTGCCTGGAGAATCCCATGGACAGAAGAGCCTGGCAGGCTACAGTCCATGAGGCTGCGAGAATCAGACTCTACTGAGCAACTAAACCACCACCATTGCTGTGTTTCTAGAATGTTGTCCATTTTTTCTAGGTCATCAAATTTGTTGGCGTATAATGGTTCATAATATCTTTTGTAATTTTTTTTTTAATTTCTATGGTACCAGTTGAGATTTCTCCTTCTTCATTTCTTATTGTCTCTCTCCTCTTTTCTTGGTGAGCCTGACTAGAGGTTTGTCAACTTTGTTTACACTTTCAAAAACCAGCTGTTGGCTTTATTGCTTTTTAACCTCTACTTATTTCCTCTCTGATCTTTATTATTTACTTCCTTCTGCTGACTAGGTTTTGTTTGTTCTTCTTTTTCTAGTTCTTTTAAGTGATAGGTTGTTATTTGATGTTTTTCTTGTTTTTGAAAAAAGGCCTGTATCACTTTGAACTTCCCCCTAAAAACTGGGAGTATCTCGGTTTTGCTTTTGCTGTATCTCATAGATTTCATATGGTTGTGTTTTCAGTGTTCATCTCAAGGTACTTTTTAATTTCTTTTTTTTGATTTCCTCATTTATCCAATGGCTTTTTAGTAGCATGTTGTTTAGTCTCCGGTAATCTTTTTCCCCCTCTCTTTTCCTGTGGTTCATTTCTAGTTTCATGCCATTGTGGTCAGAGAAGATGATCAAAATAATTTCTTTACTCTTAAATTTGTTGAGGTTAGTTTTGTGCCCTATATGTGGACATTCCTAGAGAATGTTCCAGGTGCACTTGAAAAGAATCTATATTCTGGGTTTTTTGGATGTAATGTCCTGAAAATATCAATTAAATCTAACTGTTGTGTAGTTCGGAGAAGGCAATGGCACCCTACTCCAGTACTCTTGCCTGGAAAATCCCATGGATGGAGGAGCCTGGAAGGCTGCAGTCCATGGGGTCGCTGAGGGTCAGGTACGACTGAATGACTTCACTTTCACTTGTCACTTTCATGCATTGGAGAAGGAAATGGCAACCCACTCCAGTGTTCTTGCCTGGAGAATCCCAGGGACAGGGGAGCCTGGTGGGCTTCTGTCTATGGGGTCGCACAGAGTCAGACACGACTGTAGCGACTTAGCAGCAGCAACAGCTGTGTAGTTAGAATCTCTGTTGCCTTATTTATTTTCTCTCTAGAATATCTGTCCATTGATAGAATGTGCTGTTAAAACGTCCTATTATTGTATGCCCATCAGTTACTCCCTTTATGCCTGCTTGTATTTGTTTTATGTGTTTGAGTGCTTCTACTATATTAGGTGTGTATACATTGGTGAATGTAAAATCCTCTTCCGTACTGATCCTTTTTTCATTATATAATATCTTTCTTTATCTTTCTGTGTGGCTTGTCATTTTAAAGTCTATTTTGTCTGATAAGAATATTGCAACTTCCACTTATTTCTGTTTGAATGTAACATCATTTTCCTTCTCCTCATTTTCAATCTATATGGGTCCCCTACAGTAAGGCACATCTCTTATGGACAACATATTGTAGGCTCTTGGTCTTTATCCAGTCTGCCACTTTGTCTTTTGATTGGAGCAATCAGTTCATTGACATTTAAGGTAATTATTGATACATATGTATGTGTTGCCACTTTAAACCTTGTTTCCAATTGATTCTATGTTTCCTCCTTTTTCCTTTCTTTTTCTTTTTGTGGTTTGATGATTTCCAGTTCTGTTTCTGGTTTTTGTGAATCTAGTGTATATTTTTGATTTGTGGTTGCCCTGTTTTTCAGATGTTAACTTCTTCCTATATCTGTTTCCTTTAGACTAGTAGTCATATAGGCTCAAACACATTCCAAAAATAATCTACATTTTTACTCTCCTTGAAGCATTACTTCTTACTCTTGTTGAAACATTAAACATATGCTAAAGATTTTATCTAACTTGTTAATTAATGAGGGAACCAGCAAAATGTTACTACCAGTTACAACCAGCCCAAAGGGGAAATTTAAAAAGCACATGTATATCAGCCATCAGAAGTGCTGAAATCAATTAGTCGATATTTATAAGGCATCTTACAATTGCATCTCCTCAGGATGCATTTTTAAAGGAGTTACTTGTTATTTGGCTCTGCGGGTCTTCATTCCTGCGTGCAGGCTTTCTCTCGTTGCAGAGAGTAGAGGCTCTCTTCGTTGCAGTGCCCAGGTTACTCATTGTGGCGGCTTCTCTCACTGTGAAGCACGGGCTCTAGAGTTCAGGCTCAGCAGTTCTGGTGCGTGGGCTTGGCTATTCCGCAGCATGTGGGATCCTCCTGGACCAAGGATTGTGCCCGTGTCCCCCTGCATTGGCAGGGGGATTCTTAACCATTAGACCATCAAGGAGGCCCTCTCAGAATACATTTTGCACCTCTATGGACAAGCGTTATTTGCACTGCTCTCGGTAGTACTCTAAGACTTAACAGAGTTATAAAGTAACTCAAAGACTACGGAAGACATTAATAATTAGGAAGAACGCAGTACACATGAACACGAGCAACTTTATTCTCATTTCTATGATTTTCACAATGTCTCCTGGCACAGGTAAGTGTGATTGGAGAGAAGGGCTCTGAGAGGCTTCGTTCTGTCTCTTGTTACCCAACATCCTGGTCTTTATTACTTCTTCCTCTGCCTCCTTGTTATGTCCATTTATTTCAGGAGAATCAGAGGAAATGTTGATATCTGGGTAACCATGGGCAGGTTGCTTCTTTGTGCTTCAGTTTCCTCATCTGTAAAATGACTTAGTACCTAGTGCACAAGGTGAATATGTGAATTCAGTAACTGAGTATGCCTCATTCTCCTTCAAAACACTCCACGTCTTTGGACATGCTGAAACCCTAAAGCATGCTGGTGTGACACCGTGCCACAAAGGCACCCACCAAGGAGTGAAATAAGAGAAGCGTGAGCATTGGCCAGAGCTGATAGAGTAAGGAGGATGGAGGACGGCTGTGGACCACTATATGCTATAGCCGAGTCATTATTTGCTCTGGATTTTAGTTTCCTCATCTTGAGGGCAAAGACTTAGGACTGTAATTATCCATGACTCTGTGTTAACCACTTGTGCACAGGAATGACACAGCTGTACACATTTATCAACAACTTAACACTTGGTCCTTTTTAACACTTTCCCATAAGTACTGAAATACATTTTAGAAATTCTGATAGGACTTATAAAGGTACATGGATGAACTTGAGTCCCCTGGCTTGCTCTAAAATGCCCTGTGAGCTCCATCTGCCATAGTCTGGTAACTAGAACATTCCAAGGCAGGTTCTGAGGTGGGAGGTGCTAGGATTACCTCAGGCCCAGGTCACTGTAGACTATATGAATTTTCCCTTCTTCCTCTATGAAGACAAGAACGAGAAAGTTGGTTTTAAAAGAGACCAAAGAGTAAATCTACTCTTTGTAAAGAGTAAAGGTTCTCTCCAGGTGCCAATGGGTTCTGCCTTTGATAACTCTGAGGTAACACAGGACAACTGACATCAGTCCTCTCAGGGAGATTTGGCAGCTTCCTTTCTGCCTGAACACTTTTTAAGCAGGCCCACACCCATCTGTCCTTTCACGGTTTTGGCAGCATGTCTCAGCTCCAGGGAGCATTGTGATCTTAGCCTCCTTTAGGTTCACAGAATCTTCTGAAAGGCCATTTAGCTGTTTCAGTGTCTCCTGAGACTTTGTAGCCCTCCACACATCGCGTCAGGACNTTAAGCAGGCCCACACCCATCTGTCCTTTCACGGTTTTGGCAGCATGTCTCAGCTCCAGGGAGCATTGTGATCTTAGCCTCCTTTAGGTTCACAGAATCTTCTGAAAGGCCATTTAGCTGTTTCAGTGTCTCCTGAGACTTTGCAGCCCTCCACACATCCCGTCAGGACTTGCAAGCCTCCTTGTACCCAGGGAAGATTCCTGAGCCCTCACAAAATCCCCTTGAGTTTGGGAAGGACCAAGGAGCAAAAGGCTGGCCGGCCACCAGCAGGACAACGATCGCCTGGCCGAGATAAGGCTGCACCAGGGAATTTCTTTCCAGGCTGCCTTCAAAGGAAATATCTTATCCTAGAGGTGTGAAACATTACCTTCTCCCACAATTGAGTTCAACCAAATGTATTTAACTCTACACTTAGGTGGATTTTATGATATGTAAATTATACCTAATGGAATTTACCTGTTTCAAAGGTCTTATGAATAGAGAAATAGAGCTAGGACCCCACACTGCTAAGTCTAGGAGCTGCTCCTGCCCTGCGGCCCGCCCGCCTGTTTCTGGGAGATGACAGAGCAGGAACGGGAAGGGAAGACATCCGGAAAGATCCCCACCAAAGACTGTGGGCTTTGAGGTGATTTTTATTTTCAGCTTCTTTATGTCATCTGATTTTGGTCAATGAGCATATACTGTTTTTCAGGAAAAGCACTAAAGCTTTCAGTGGGGGACTTCCCTGGAGGTACAGGGGTTAGGATTCCACACGTTCAGAGCAAGTGGAACAGGATCAGCCCCTGGCCAGGGAACTGCGACTCCACATGCTGTGCGACACGGGCAAATATATATATATATACACGAGCTGTACCGAGAGGCTGGACTTTCTAAGTGGCATAGTAACCCATGCATGTTATTTGAAAGCAAATTTATGAAATGTAAATGATACTGTCTCTTCAATTTTCATTATAAAACTCTTGATACATATATCAGGCAAAAACCCCTCAAGATATGATAAAATCACCCAAGAATGCAACAAGCCTTTTAAGTTTACTTATTTCAAAAGGAAAACACTTTTTAATGAAATCCCTGATGTTTGAAACAACTTTTAAACATACACCAGTATTTAGTGTTTAGGGTTTCACATTTTGCACAATAATTTAAGAGACGAAAAGGGGAAATAGCATTGATTAATAAAACAGATCACAAACCAATCAAATGAACAAACAGAAAAATCCTTTTATTTCAGTTAACCCCTGTGGATGTTTCTACCTAAAAATCAAATGCTGCTCTCTGGTCTCTTACTCCATGGTGCTTTGTGGGAGCTGTTGGATTTTAAAAAGAAATAAAACAAGTTAGTTCAGCAGATACTGTCCACAAGCTTTCTCTCAGTCCCCAAAGGAAAAAGATATGATTCCAGTCTTTGGAGTTTGCTTTTTGGTATGTCAGAAGTGAACAGATTCATCTGGCCTATAGGGAACAAAATTGAAAACTACCGGGGCATCAACTTAAAATATAGCAATAAATAAAAGCACAACAAGAACCACTGAAAAACCATTCTGAAAGAGCCTAAAGGCCTACAGAAGTAGAGGAACATTTATGGAATCTATAATCTGTCAATGTTGTATAAAAAATGAATAGTTTTGGCTTAATTCATGACTATCATTCTCCATGAGCTTGTAGGGATCCCAAATATGTCCTTTCAAGCAGCTAAAAAACTTATCCATGGAAACTGCATAGGAGATTTTAAATGGGGAGTTTAATATACTGACAGGTGAGTGAAATTTAAGATCTGCCTTAGTTTTCTTCCTATTATTATTCCTAAGCCATCTTTGGAGGAGAATGCAGTTCCAAACCACATGAAATCCTGAACCATTTAAACCTGCAGTTTCTGCACTGGTTCTACTTGGTGAATCACAAGGCAAGAGAAGCCATCATTTAGAACAAACCTGAGTCAACTGGGACTTAACCAAGTGTTGAGAACCAAAAAGGAAGTATTCCACTTGGTCCCCTTGGAAGTAGATTGGAGTGGGGTTAGGGTCTTTCTGTCTAATTCAGCATCTTTTATAGCTGACAAGTGCCGAGCTGCCTGAAAATGATTACTGAAGCATGAACTAGAAAAAATGAATCAATAAAGAAAGGAAACAAAATATCCCTGCATTTTCCCTGGCAATTAAAATTGGCCTTAGAGAAAGCGATAAAAGAAGAAAACAAAGAAGGTCTAAGAGATGGGGGGAGAAGAAAGGAAGTCATGTTTTGTGAAGAAAGGCAGGTGGTGATTGATTAGAGAAATAACAGTTGACTTAAATTACCACAGAGCCTTATTAGGGCATGCAAGAGAATGTTCCAGCTGTTCTAAGTTATTAGACACTAGAGAAAACTGTCCCTCTCTTTGTCTTGAATCCTCTACTCCCTGAAAATTCCATTTGATTACTTTCTGGGTCCATCCAACTTAGGCTGAACGAAAGCTGACCCAGAGAAGTTCAAATCGCATGCCCCATAGTTTAGAATATCTAATTCCATATTAAGAGATTGAGACTTTTCTCATCTATAGATTTCTCCCTATGATTTTTTAGATAATTTTATGTATTAATTTTTATTTTTGGCTGTGCTGAGTCTTCGTTGCTGTGCTGGCTTTTGCTGCAGTTGCTGTTAGCTGGGGCTACTCTCCAGTTGCAGTGTGCGGGCTTCTCATTGAAGTAGCTTCTCTTGTTGCAGAGCACGAACTCTAGGACACACATGGGCTCAATAGTTGTACTACGTGGGCTCAGTAGTTGCAACTCCTGGGCTCTAGAGCACGGGCTCAATAGTGGTGGCGCACAGGCTTAGCTGCCATGCGGCACGTGGGATCTTCCGGATCAGAGATCAAACCCGTGTCTTCTGCATTGGTAGGTGGATTCTTTACCACTGAGCTACCAAGAAAACCTCTCCTTATGATTTTGTTGGTAGTTTCAGCAATTTAATGTTAGTCCATTCAAAAAAGAAAGTTTCTACTGTGTGCTCTGACCTAAACTTGACATGTGGGAAAACAGCATGTGATAAATTTTATATCCTTGTCCAAAAACTTTGTGAGATAGAAGATTATGCCCAGGTGACTTCATCACAGAAAGATAGATGACAGACTGCCATAGTTCCAAAAACTGTCCAGGATAGCAACTTCTTAAGAAGAATCAGTTCATTCCAAGACTGGAGTAGGAAGCAGAGAAGAACAGGCCAGATGTGTCTGAATTCTGCTAACGGTCTCCTCGGTGGAGATTAAACAAAAGCCAGCAGTGGAAAATCCGTAAGACATAAAATATTGATGATCTGTCCCCTGAGGCAGAGCCATGGAAAGAAGCTAACGTAAAGAGGGACCCACCTCAAAGGAAAAAACAAAATGCTCAGATCCCAGTAAAAGGAGAGGCTCAAAGTAGATATGGAAAAGGCAGATACCTAATATTGGGCCAAGCTACATGCTAGAAAGAGACCCTAGACCAACCCTGTAGAACCAGAAGGGAAGAGAAAGCCTGCTTGGTGGGTGAGGAGTGCTGCCCCCTTGGGTACCGGATGGTGAGTGTGAGAAGGATGAAGATCAGAGGGTATAGAGGAGTTTACCTGCTAGAACTGAACCTTTGGCTTCCTGTTGCAGGAAATATGAGCAGCCCAGTTCATGGAGTCAGAGGAAGAGCAACAAGGATGGGTCTTCCCTGTGGTCCATGCCATCACATTATACAAAGTAATTAGGGCCAGACTGAGAGTGATACTTCACCACCACAGAAAGGCTGTCATTTCATTGTGAAGAAGACAGAGTAGCCAACTCTTCCTAGAGGAGAAAAGAAGAGCTTTAGACAGAGTGAAAGCTAAAGGACAAACAGAGATGGCAGAATGGTGTCCTGTGCAGGGGCATAACAGTACGGGACATGTTGGGGACAGAATGGGTGGCGCATAGCCACTCTCCTGCAGGGAACATGGAGAGTTTGGGGCCAGCTTGGGAACATGTGGTGTTCTCCCAACTAAGAAACTCTTGCCAGTGAAAGGGACCCGATGCCGGTTTGTAAGCCAGGAAGTGACAGGTATAAGTCTGTGTTCTCTGGTGACAATGAGGATGAGGCTCAGGAGGAGTAAGGATGAGGGTTAGAAGGCACCTGGAGTCTGGGGCAGAAATGAGGATAGCCCTGCTTAACATATTGATGTAAGGCTGTAGAAGAAAGGATAAATGCAGGGGTTGTTTTTGTTTTTTAAAGCTGGCTTGACAGCATTTGGAAATCAGGGGATTTCCTTCATAAAAATTATTTGATGATCTCATCTTGAGAAAAGCTAAGAACCATACTAAAAATGTAATGTTTTAAAATTTCTGCCTTCAGTCAATGAGGCACACATAACTTTGTTTGGCCATCAGGACCTTGCCCACAAAATACTAAATTTGGTCTTTCTAAGCAAAATAAAACAGTCAATAATAGCCTTCTCTCCCCACTTCCTAACACCAACTCCTCTTTCCTGCACCACACTGTTCTTGAAAGGATCTTTGGAGTAAACAGCCAGTGAAAGGTAAGACTTCCTAACAGTCTTGGGGGAGTAGAAAGGGTGAGGACCAGGTGCTATTTCAAACTGCGCCTTTAAGTCTTCCAGTTGGGTATTGTCTGGGACCCAGTCTGAGCCCTGCAAGTTCCCTCTGAAAGGACAAGAGCAATGTCCTAGTGCAAGCCAGGGCCCAAGGACAGTCACTGATGCTGAGCTAAGGGGAAAACAGCAGAAGGAGTAGCTACGGCCCCTTCCCTCTTTGTCACTGGACCCCATTCATTGTTCAGAGTTCATGCTCAGATTTTGCCCCTGTGTCTCAGGAGAATGGAAGGAAAAGGAAGAAATTAGGCATAGCTATTACCAACCAGCGTTCCTGGCTTCCTCAGTCAAGGGAAATTGACTCGAGGCCAGACAAGAGCTTCAGGCAAGGCTTTATTGGGATCCCTGCTGCCGCAGTGGAGAGTGAAAACAAGCAACAAGTTCCTTTGCTCGCTTGGTCCCTGCGCGGGGGCAAGCCTGCCCCTTATATGGGATGAGGGTAGGGGTGTGTCCAGGGGTCAGGCTGGAGGGTGGCTTCGGTGTTTTGCCCATCCCTTAGGTGGTGGTGTCTGCAGGGGGCATACACAGTACCTCGTTTTTGTTCCAGGCTCTTCAAAAGTGGCAGCTGGGTTTTTTTTTGGTCTCTTTGTATCTTGTGGGTCTAGAACTTCCCCAGCTGCTCATGCACACTGGTGTTTTTAATCCCGTACAGTTTCTTTGTATTTTGTTGCTCTATGCAACATTTGTCCGAGTGCAAGCATTGCAGCCAAGGGTCCCAGGTGCCAGGCCTGTCTCATAGCTGAGGTTCCTGGCTTGAACAAATGGGTAGATAAAGATGCCATTAACTGAGATGGAAATGAAGAAGATGGACAGGTTCGAACAAAACAAGAGTTCACCTGTAAACATCGTATGATTGAGGTTCTGGTGAGTCATCCAGATAGAGATGTCCATAAGTGGTTAGAAACAAGGAGCTGAAGCTCAGGGAAGTAGGTGGGTTAGAGAAGAGAAAGAAGTGGATTAACTCACTAACCTGTCTGAATGAGCTGTTCTGAGAAATGCACATAGGAAGAGACAGGGGACTCTCAGATGATAAAGCCAGAAGAAACACCAACATTAAAGAAAGTGAAAGTTGTTCGGTTCTGTCCGACTCTTTGTGATCCCGTGGATGATGGAATTCTCCGGGCCAGGATACTAGAGTGGGTAGCCGTTCCCTTCTCCAGGGGATCTTCCCAACCCAGGGATCGAACATTGTGGGTGGATTCTTTACCAGCTGAGCCACAAGGGAAGCCCAAGAAGACGATAAAAGAAGAGAATATTTTCTGTTTTACTATTTGGTATCTGAAAATATAAACATTGCTTGGTGACGTTGATTTGCTCAAATTCGATTAAATAATGGAGCCCATAAACCCATCACTCGCAATCTAGAAGATACTGAATAGCATCATTTCCAGAACTTCTGTATTGGAGCATGCACTGCCAAAGTCTCTGGGTAAGGGTAAAAATGGAGGGGAGTCTTTTAAGGCTGAGTGGATCCTGAAAAAGTAACCTTTTGTGCCCTGCGGGTGAATACACGTTGTGTCGTGGGCAGCAGCTATAGGCAAGAGCAGCAGAGGCCATGGCCCACCCGTGAGCTAGCCTTCTGGACTTTTAATTTAATCTTTTTGTTCAGAATGAGCCAATTCTTCTTTTTGATATTTGCCACTCTGAATAAGCGGATGGGTTAGCTAATTTTATCTTAAAGTCGTATTTGTAAACGGTACGTTTACTACTTACATTCTAGGAGCCAGAATATTCCATGGACTGTCTTCATAAGTTTCATCAGACACGGCTTCTTTTCTCCAGGCCACCAGAATCTTGGCTTTTGAAGGCAAAGTTGGATGTGCAAGCAAAACACACTACTATTTAGTGAATAGTGAAAACATCTGCACATGTCAACCACTCTCTTCCAGGTTCAGAGTTTACTTTGTAGTAATTAAACATTGTTTGAATAGGCTCATACCTTTCACCCATACCCCACCTCACGACAAACAATTCATTTTCTCAAGAGGACATGGGAACTCACTTGCTTTAGTGAGCTTGTGTAAGCCTCTGATTCTTTGTGAATCTATCTCCTTAGTGTTATAATAGCTACACATAACCTAAGAACTTATAGATTTGGTAGGAATGTTCCAGTTTGTTCCTGTAGCCCTGCTATCAACTCCTAGTCATTGCTTTCTGTAGTTTAGCACCCAAATCAGGGTGAAGAACATTTGCCATGGAGTTAAGCTCTTTGCCTCTGTATTCAGGGTGTGTGTGTAAGAGAGAGAACCGAAGATAAGCAACTCCACAGTCATCCTTTTTGGCAAGTTTCGGTATACCTCTCATCTGTTTTTCCTCCTTCTGGTGCCTCAGGGAAAGCATTTTCTACATAAATTGACTCTCACTTTCAGGTATGCCTTTACATGCCCTGTTTGCTGCCTGTGCCTCTCAATGCGAGCTCTGAAATCCAGGTAAGTCTCCTTTTGGGTCTCACTGGCAAGTTGGCATTTTTTGGGTTAAGTGAAGGCAGCTGCAAATTTAAAAGTTGTTGGGAAGGTGGGGGACCAGCATAGGGAATAATNGGTCACTTTGGATTTTTGGATATACAGCTACATGAGCTGTTTGTATATTGTGGAGGTTAATCCTTTGTTGGTGGCTTCATTTGCAAACATTTTCTCCCATTCCATGGGTTGTCTTTTTGGTTTGTTTATGGTTTCCTTCACTGTGCAGAAGTTTTTAAATTTGATTAGGTCACATTTGTTTATTTTTGTTTTTATTTTCATTGCTCTAGGATGTGGATCAAAAAAGATCTTGCTGTAATTTATGTCAAAGAATGTTCTGCCTGTTTTCTTTTAAGAGTTTTACAGGTTCTGGCCTTACATTTAGGTCTTTGATTCATTTTGAATTTATTTTTGTGTATAGTATTAGAGAATGTTCTAATTTCATTCTTTTACATGTAAGTGTCCAGTTTTCCTAGCACCGCTTAATGAAGATATTGTCTTTTCTCCATTGTATATTCTTGCTTCCTATGACACAGATTAATTGACTGTAGGGGTCTGGGCTTATTTCTGGGCTTTATATCCTATTCCATTGATCTATATTTCTGTTTTTGTACCAGTGCAATACTATTTTGATGTCTGTAGCTTTGCAGTATAGTCTGAAGTCAGTCAGTCTGATTTCTCTAGCTCTGTTTTTGTTTCTCAGGAATGCTTTGGCTATTTGGGGTGTGTTTCCATACAAATTTTAAATGTTTTGTGAAAAATGCCATTGGTAATTTGATAGTGTATTGAATCTGTAGATTTCCTTTGGCAGTATAGTCATTTTGACAATGTTGATTCTTCCAAATCAAGAACAGAATATATCTTTATCCATCTATTTGTGTCATCTATATCCTGATTTAATTTATGGAGAATGCTGTGGGCAGCAGGATTTTTAAAGCTCCCCAGGCTTAACAATTCTCTGAGAATGGAATTCAAGAGGCAAGCATGTATATGGGACAAGCTAATGAGTTCTAGATGTTTTGGTTTTAGATGTTTAGATAGAGCTTATTTTCAAATAAGTATGCCACAGTCGGTATACTTCTTGGTGAGTGATTTCCATATGGTATTCAAGGTGGCATTCACCACTGGCTACATATACAGAATCCTCTGGGGAGTGTTGTAAACACATTGATGCCTGGATCCCACCCCCAGCAATTCTGATTGAATTGGTCTGAGGTGAACCTGAGCCTTTACTGTTTTAAAAAAATATCTCCCCAGGTACAAACAGTGAATTATCATTCAGCTTTAAGGAGGAAGGAGATTCTGACACATGCCACAACATGGACGCACCTCGAAGGCATTATGCTAAGTGAAATAAGAGTCACAAATTCAGCTACCACACGATTGTACTTACATGAAATGCCTAGAGTAGCCAACTTCATAGAGTCAGAAAGCAGAATGGGTCTGGGGGACAGGGGAATGACAGGTTGATAATGGGTACAGAGTTTCAGTTTTATAAGCTGAGAAGAGTTTTAGAAATGGGGTGTGTAACAATGTGAGTGTACTTAGGACTACAGAACTGTATACTTTAAAATAGTTACGATGGTAAAATTTTATGTGTGTTTTATCATGAAATAAATATTTTTTAGAGAACTCAGCCAGGGCTATGACCTACTGCTCTAAGTGGAGGCACTCAACAGGCATGAGATGATCGGGGTGTGTGTGTGTGTGTGTGTGTGTGTGTGTGTGTACGCGCACACATGTGCACATTCAGTGGTGTCCCTTTGTGACCCCATGGACTGTGGCCCACCAGGCTCCTCTGTCCATGAGATTTTCCAGGAGTGGGTTGCCATTTCCTACTCCAGGGAATCTTCCTGACCCAAGGACCAAACCCACATCTGCTGCATCTCCTGCATCAGCAGACAGATTGTTTACCACGACCTCCAGCGATCAGATAAGCTCTGTGATTCTATCATGCATTCCCTCGCTGAGAAACTGATGAAAATCCATAAGCAATTTTTGATAAGAGAAGGGTATCTATTCTGATCCAGTCTGGGTCTGCTTCCACTCCTCCTCCTCTTCTTTGGGGCAAGTCACTCTTGAACCAACTGTTTTATGCTGGGAAGCTCGCTTCTTCCTATCGTGGCTGTGTTAGCACTTAATGACAACTCGTGGACGGAGAAAGTTCCCAGAGGTTCACTTTCATCGCAGAGGAAGCTCTGTTCCCTCCAGACGCTCTGCAAAGGGTGTTTCAGGTGTTCTCCTCCCGCCGTCAGCAATGCAGTTATGCCTCCTTTCTCTCTAAATCTGAGTCCGTAGAATTCTGCAGTTTGCATCCCTCCCGTCTTTGCAAAGCAGGGAAGTTTTAGTCTGTGGCCTGTAGTTGGAAGCAGTCTTTCAGTTTGGAATCTGCTCTGTGAATGGATTCCCACTGGGGAGAAACAGGTATACCATTATATTTCCTATGCAGCACTTTAATTACCTTCATCCACTCAGCCTAGAATATTTCAAGCCCTGAGTAGTAGGTAGGTAAATTATTGTCTCACTTAATTTGATTTATTTGATTATAGAGAATAATATTTTCAGACTTTGTTTATATTGCCCATTCCTATTAAAAGGATAATCACTCTTAACGTTTGTGCATATCTAGAATGAAAGAAGCATGTAGGCTGGAGTCCTGAATCCAGGAGGACATCAGATTTGGAAATTTCATGTTATCAAAAGTGTAGCCGGGTAACTGACCAGCCCTAAATGAGAAAAAAAAAAAATAAAACAGTAAGAAAGTACCACCTAAAAAAAAAAATGCCCAGATTCAGGTGGCCCACAGCAATAAACCTTCCTAAGGCTCCATTCTGGATTCTCCTATGGGACTTTGCAAGGTTTTGTGTAAGAGCATTAGTCCAAAGTTGCAAACTTTTAAAGCAGATAGAGCTAATTTTCAAATAAGGATACAGCAGGGGTTTGCTTCTCAGTGAGTGACTTCCATATAGCATTCAAAAATGCAAACCCCAAGCCATGTGAAGAGCTTGGATGACAGAATGGGAAATTTGCCTACAGTCAGTCATTTCAAAACACCCTAAAAAACTTAATAAATGGGCTGGCATTGAAGTTCAGGTGAGTGGCATTCAAGGCAAAGGAATCTGCATGAGAAAAGGGTTCAGGAAGTAGGAAATGCTGTGTTGATGCTGCAGGGTAGAGAGTGAAAGATTAGAGGGATTGAAATGTGGGACTAGCAGGAGAAACCAAAAACTCACTAGGAAAAGCCTTGAAGAAGAGAATGTCAAAAGAAAAAAAAAAACCCCTTAGCACAGGGAGCTATGTTCAATGTCATGTAATAAACCATAAGAAAAAAAAAAAATTCTCTCCTGTAAGTACATGAAAAATATTTTATATTCACTGCTCTTCTAGCAAAAACATTAATAATGATGAGGGGTAATTTTTTGCTTTTTAAATTGACAAGGTTTAAAAATTTCTATTCAGGCCAATGGTTGTTCCCATAATCAGTTGGTGAGAGTATAAACTGGGACAAACTTTCCATGTGGCTGTTGATAATAGCATCGACATTTCATTTACACACAGGCATAGGTACAAGCTTTGATCCACAGCTTCCACTTCATATCCTGGGGAATAGTTAAGGATATGAACAAAGACCTGGCAAAAATATATGTAACAGGAAAATATAAGGAAGGAAGTACATGTCAACCTGTAGAGCATTTGTTAAACTCTGGTTCCAGTCATTTAAAATACTGGTACAGGAGAGCATTTCACTTCCTCTCTTTCCAACTCACAGAGGCCCATGGGTACTTCCGTCCGTGTCAAGGTCCCTTACAACAGTGACTTGTGAGGGCCCTCTGTCTAGAGGGGCGAAGCTGAATCTACAAAGGGGGGAGACACAGCTTGGGTTTGTGGAAGCTCCTCAGTGGTCCTGATATCCTTCTGTAAGTAGAAATTCCCTGATGTAAAAGTGTTTTTCTTGGTACAAAAAGATGCCTGGGATGTATAGACTGAAGCAAGCATGCAGTATTGTACCACTTTGGGGAAATATTTATATGCAGGCAAAAAAGTATGGAAAAACACAGAGCAAGATATTAACTACTTTTCTCTGGACGGTAAGTTCAATGGGTAACAATTCAATTTTGCCTTCTGATTTTTCTATTTTTTCAACAGTAAGTACACATGTTCATTGTATAATTAAAGTTTTTTCTAAATAAATAAAATGGACAAAATAGATTAATGATTACATTCTGTGACTTCAAAAACTAGAAAACAAATATTTGCAAAAAAGTGTATACACTTATTATTTAAGGAGTTGGGCACTGTGGGTATTTTTGTGTCTCAAAGAACCATCAGATACACTTGAAACTAATGCAACATTGTAAATTAACTATTCACTTAGGTTTTTAAAAGGAGAGAAAAAGAAGACTAAAGGATAATAAGTACCCGAAGAAAGACCATCAGACAAATTTTCAAGTCACTTAAAATTGATGACAGTGTTTGATTCTATCAGTTACTGACTTTACCTTCCCTTTTTTTCCCCCTAAACCTAGCAGAATTGAATTTAATTTTTTCCTGACAAAAGAATGCAATTTCAACTGACCTTTCTTTTGCACCTTGGTGAGTAATGTCAAAATCGATTTTCTGTTTGAATTGAATTGTTCTAAAATATTTACTGGAAATAGGTTTTAAACATATCCACCCCTTTTTTCTATGCCAACAGATATTCGCATGACTCTTCTGTTGTATAATTGTTTCAAGCAACCAGAAAGTTTCATTCAAACATGGCTAGTATCCACACATAGCTATTTCTGTCAGTCTTTAATGGAGTATTCACTGCAGCAGATAAATAAAGATACTAAAAGGGCAAAATACTTTCAGATTCTTAATTTACAAATACAGTGCATTTTAATTTTTTAAAAAAATAACTCTGCTTTTAATGTAGCACTTAACCCAGTGATGAAATCTCATAAAGAATTTATAGGCAAAATTCTCTCTTCTGAGTAAGTAGCAGCTCTGAGCTAAAAGGCCAAACTCTCCATGACTGAGCAGTCTTTAATAAGCTGAGAATCATTTACATTAGTCATGGGGAAGAGGTTTCCAACAATTACTCTGTTTGATCCTGAACTTTTTGTGTCTGTAACAGCCCTGCTTTGGGTGAGTACCATCTAAACTGCTTAGAATCTTCAAAGATTCATGCTGAATTTCTTCATGGCAGCAGACTCGAAGAATCTCTTTTAATTTTACAATTCCCAAGTGAGTGAGTGATATTCTCTCAGTCTTGTCCGACTCTCTGCAACCCCATGGACTGTACCCTGCCAGTTTCCTCCATCCCTGGAATTCTCCTGGCGAGAATACCGGAGTGGGTTGCCATTTCCTTCTCCACACAATTCCCAAGCACTGAGACAGATTCTCAGTTGGCTTGCCTGGTCGTGACGGAAAGAACAGCTGTAGGTGGTACATGTTCATTTGCTCTCTGTCGAAAGTTTTCTGCCGCAGAGACGAGCCACCAGCCGGTGGAAGAGGAGAGTCACTGGTCTGCACCCCCTCAGAACTAGGAAGGTTAGGTCTGGCCTCAGAGAGGCCAGGAAGAGTTGGTTTCATCTACACTTTTTTTTTTATTGTTGTCCTGTTTTCTTTGTTGTTTGAAGGGGGTGGGGTTTTATTGGCCACTCTTTGGGCATGCAAGATTCTTAGTCTCCTGACCAGGGATTAAACCCACACCTTGGTCAGCAGACGAAGCACAGAGTCCCAACCACTGGACCACCAGGGAGGTGCCCATCTACATCTGCTTTGGTTGTTCTCTTAGGGATTAAACCAGTATTCAAAACCAGAAGCAACCAATCACAGCATCTTCTCCCAGCCCCTCCACAGGGTAACTTACTCACATCTTGCCAAAGTTCTAAACCTCCCCACAGCATCTCAGAGAGGCCTCCTCAACCAGGAGACACTTCCTCTCCCCAGCCTCTACTCAGCCTTCCTCCAGGGGATCTTCCCAACCCAGGGACTGAACTCTTGTCTCTGCAGCTCCTGCACTGGTAGGCAGATTCTTTGCCACTGAGGCACCTGGGAAGCCCATAGTTCAACCACAGGCATTTATATAAATACCTATGCCTATTTAAACCCCCTGTCTTGATTCTGGCAAAGGAAGATAAAGAGAAAGAATCATAAAACTGGTCCCAGGTTTGGGGAACTGTTTACAAAGTACACATCTTAACCAACCTGCATCCTTTGCAGGTTTTCTCACTCATAGTAATGTGTGTGAGCATATAAATGAATGTGTATGTTTATAGCTTCTGACTCTGAAGTGAATTCTAAAGTAGATGAAAACATTGCATGTGTTTAAGAGAATTGTAACAATGTGCAGTTACTGAGATCATACAGTAATGGTTATATCTATAAAATGACCCTTGACTTTACAGAAAATTTACTATTTTCTTTAAATCACCAGCTTTTCAAAATTCATTTTTAATAAGATCCTGTCCTCAAGTTGTATGTGATTTTTCAGCAATACATTGGTTTTCTGAAGTCTGAAACATCATTATTCTCTGAATCATTTCCAACCTAATGCTCATGTAATAACTTGGCAATCGNTATTTTCTTTAAATCACCAGCTTTTCAAAATTCATTTTTAATAAGATCCTGTCCTCAAGTTGTATGTGATTTTTCAGCAATACATTGGTTTTCTGAAGTCTGAAACATCATTATTCTCTGAATCATTTCCAACCTAATGCTCATGTAATAACTTGGCAATCGAAAGCTTTAATCCAGGAAGGATATTTCTGAGTCTATCTATGTTCAGGCCTGAAGCTTTAACTACTTAATGTTTCTAGCCTCTTTCTGCCAAGTATTTTAGATCAAAAGTTCATATTTGACTGTAGAATATTATACAAATAATAGTTCCATTTCCCAAAGTCTTGGAATACTTTTTATTTCTGAAAAGTACATACCTGATTAAAACAAGTTTGGCCAAGTCAGGTTATAAAAACATGTTAATCTCTAAGGTAACAATTCCAGTGAAATAATTCAGGATGAAACTTGCCTAAAAGAATAAATCCCTGGGAGGGAAATCTTCGCTCGTCCACATGTAGCACCAGCAGAGATTTTATACCTGACCTTTTTGAAAAAGCCTCTGTCTGTTAAGTCCAAACTTCAAATTAGGTGTTTATCCTTGATGCCAATTCTAGGAAATAAAAGGAACTTTGGGTTTGGATTGTTGAATGAATAAAAAGAAAAAAAATCCATGTTAACCAAGCTAGAATCATTTATTATACAATAAAATTTTTAAAGTGTATGAGGGGAACTTATCATATCTCAAAGAGAAAGAAATATCACGCTTTGTTGTAGTATAATAATCTTTACAAGGAGATGGAAGATGGAAAATTCCCAAAAGTGGCATTTGGTAACCTGTGGGGAAGGAGACATTAGGATCATATTCTCAGCTGTAGAACCATGATCTACATATGCCTGGTAATAATCACAAAATCCTCAGATGAACAGAATAGATGTGGGAAATGTCTGCACAAGGGAAAGAGTATTTTTCAATAGCCTGTGTTTTTGGAGGGCAAGTTGAAGGAAAGTAATCCATTAAATGCAAAACAAGTCCATGAAGAAAACTCTTACTTTTACCATCAAAAACCCTGAGGAGTAAGCAAGCTTATTCCACAGTATGGCATTTATTTTTCCTTTTAGGTTCATCCCTCCCACCTCTGTCTGCTTAAAACAGGATTCGGCATGAATTCTCTTGTCTCAAAGGAATAATATATAGGAGCAGCTGGAACCCATCCTGTGTGTATTTACATGATTCACCATCCAGAGGCTGATGAGGATTTTTGAGGAGAGAGAAAATTGTTTGGTTTTTAAAAAATTTTTTGCATTGAGACAATTGCAGATTCTCATGCAGTTGTACGAAATAATACAGAGAGATCCACTTTACCCAGTTTCTACAAATGATAGCACTTTGAGTAACTACAGTACAATATATAGCCAAGAAACTGACACTGAAATAGTCCATTAACCTTATTTAGAGTCCCCTAGTTTTACATGGTCCCTTTCGTGTNCAGATTCTCATGCAGTTGTACGAAATAATACAGAGAGATCCACTTTACCCAGTTTCTACAAATGATAGCACTTTGAGTAACTACAGTACAATATATAGCCAAGAAACTGACACTGAAATAGTCCATTAACCTTATTTAGAGTCCCCTAGTTTTACATGGTCCCTTTCGTGTATATGTGAGTGTGTATCTGTATATTTAATTCTATGCGATTTTATCAAAAGCCTAGATTCATGAGCCCAGCACCACAGTTAAGATAGAGAATAGTTCTATCACTTCAAGGATTCCCCCAGTTAGTTCAGTCACTCCATCGTGTCCGACTCTTTGCGATCCCATGGACTGCAGCATGCCCGGCTTCCCTGTCCATCACCAACTCCAGGAACTCTCTCAAACTCAAGGACTCCCTAGTAATACTCTTTTATATCCACATTCAGCTCCCTTCCTCCCTGCCTCTATCACCCCTGGCCACCATGAATCTGTTACCCATCTCTATAATTTCGTCATTAAAACAATGGAAATGTGCAGGACATACCTTTTGAGGTGGGCGTTATTTACTCACTGTAATTCCTTGGAGATTCATCCACAGTGTTATATGTATCAATGATTCCTTCCTTTTTCACTTCCCAGTACTATCGCATGGTATGGACAGACTACACTTTACTTAGTGAGTGATAGTCTCTCAGTTGGGTCCAACTCTTTGTGACCCCATAGACTGTAGCCCACCAGGCTTCTCGGTCATGAAATTCTCTAGACAAGAATACTGGAGTGGGTTGCCATTTCCTTCTCCAGCAGTTCTCCCTGACTCAGGAATTGAACATGGGTCTCCTGNTTCCTTGGAGATTCATCCACAGTGTTATATGTATCAATGATTCCTTCCTTTTTCACTTCCCAGTACTATCCCGTGGTATGGACAGACTACACTTTACTTTGTGAGTGATAGTCTCTCAGTCGTGTCCAACTCTTTGTGACCCAATAGACTGTAGCCCACCAGGCTTCTCGGTCATGAAATTCTCCAGGCAAGAATACTGGAGTGGGTTGCCATTTCCTTCTCCAGCAGATCTCCCTGACTCAAGAACTGAACATGGGTCTCCCGCNACTTTACTTAGTGAGTGATAGTCTCTCAGTTGGGTCCAACTCTTTGTGACCCCATAGACTGTAGCCCACCAGGCTTCTCGGTCATGAAATTCTCTAGACAAGAATACTGGAGTGGGTTGCCATTTCCTTCTCCAGCAGTTCTCCCTGACTCAGGAATTGAACATGGGTCTCCTGCATTGCAGGCAGATTCTTCACCATCTGAGCCACCAGGAAAGCCTTAACCATTTACTCATTGAAAGACATCTGGGTTCTTTCCAGTTTGGGGCTATTATAAAGATGCTGTACAGTTTTTTGTGTGAATATAAGTTTTAATTTTTCTGGGATGATTACCTAAGAGTGTAAGTGCTGGATTGTATGATAAGCACATGCTTAGCTTTATAAGAAACTACCATACTTTTCCCCAGAGTGACTGTTCCATTTTATATTCCTACCAGCAGTGTATAAGTAATCTAGTTTTTCCATATCCTCTCTAGCAGCTGGAGTTACCAGGTTTTTGTTTTGTTTTGTTTTAGCTATTCTGATGGGTATATAGTACTACTGTGATTTTGATTTGCATCTCCCTAGTGACTAATGATGGAGAAGGCAATGGCACCCCACTCCAGCCCTCTTGCCTGGAGAATCCCATGGATGGAGGAGCCTGGTAGGCTGCAGTCCATGGGGGTCGCGAAGAGTCGGACATGACTAAGCGACTTCACTTTCACTTTTCACTTTCACCCATTGGAGAAGGAAATGGCAACCCACTCCAGTATTCTT
The DNA here is from genome assembly GCA_006410615.1 of Neotragus moschatus. NCBI lineage: Eukaryota > Metazoa > Chordata > Mammalia > Artiodactyla > Bovidae > Neotragus > Neotragus moschatus. The sequence goes on from SJYA01000735.1 coordinate 829,353, forward strand.
GCCTAGAGAATCCCAGGGACAGGGGAGCCTGGTGGGCTGCCGTCTATGGGGTCACACAGAGTCAGACATGACTGAAGCGACTTAGTAGCAGCAGCAGCAGTGACTAATGATGCTGAACATCTTCTCAGGTGTTTATTTGCCATCTATGTATTTCCTTCAGTGAAATGTCTATTCACACTGCTTGCCATTTTCTAATTGGATTGGCTTTTTAATGTTGAGTTTTGAGAGCCCTTTATATATTCTCTGGAGAAGGAAATGGCAATCCACTCCAGTATTCTTGCTTGGAAAATCCCATGGACGGAGGAGCCTGATGGGCTTGGTGGGCTACAGTCCATGGGGTTGCAAAGAGTTGGACGTGACTGAATGACTAACACTATATAGTCTAGGTCAAGAGGTTTGTCAGACATGTGATTGGTAATTATATTCTCCTTGGTTTTTTACCTCTTCGTAAAGTTTTTAATTTTGATGAGGTTCCAGTTTACCAGTTTTCCTTTTATGAATCATGCTCTTATTGCCAATTCTAAAAATGCTTTGCCTAGCCCTAAATTGCCCAAATCTCCTATGTGTTTGTAGGAGTTTTATATTTTACTTTTTAAGTCCATGATCTATTTTTGTTAATATTTGTATACAGTGTGAGGTTTTTGTTATAGTTCATTTTTTTGCCTTTGGATGTCCAACTGCTTCAGCACTGCTTGTTGAAATACTGTCCTTCACCCACCTTTGAACCTCAAAAATCAGTTGATTATATTTGTGTAGATCTATTTCCAAGATCTCTACTCTATTAATCTATGGATCTGTCTCTCCACCAATATTACATTTTCTTGCTTACTGTGGACACATAGCAAACCTTAATATCAAGTAGAAAAAACATTTTTAATTGTTTTAGCTCTTCTGGGTCCTGTGTCTTTCAATCAGAGGCTGTTTTATTTCTGCAAAATTATCATGTCTGCAGTTTGAGTTGCAATCAAGAGAAAACTAATTCTTAGATTTTGGCCTTAAGAAGCAAAAAAAGAATTCTAACCATTTAATTGAATTTTAAAAAATACTGTCCTGTTCAAATATGCTTTTAAAAGAAGTATGAAAGTAAAAGTTTCTCAGTCATGTCTGACTCTTTGCGACCCCATGGACTCTACAGTCCATGGAATTCTCTCCAGGCCAGAATACTGGAGTGGGTACCCTTTCCCTTCTCCAGGGTATCTTCCCAACCCAGAGGTCAAACCCAGGTCTCTCACATTGCAGGCGGATTCTTTATCAGCTGAGCCACAAGGAAAGCCCAAAAAAGAAAATAAAAGAAGTGTAACTATTTCTATAAATAGTTATCAGTAAAATAGAGGACTCACATGATAGCTTTAGCACAATGTATTTAGCTTTAGTGTGTGTTCAGTTTAGACCTTATTCCCAGTAATATTTTTGCTTTCTCTTATTCAGTCCCAACAGTAAACAAAATCTACTAATATGTTATGGGTTATAAGTGTGTAACTTTAATNAGCTGAGCCACAAGGAAAGCCCAAAAAAGAAAATAAAAGAAGTGTAACTATTTCTATAAATAGTTATCAGTAAAATAGAGGACTCACATGATAGCTTTAGCACAATGTATTTAGCTTTAGTGTGTGTTCAGTTTAGACCTTATTCCCAGTAATATTTTTGCTTTCTCTTATTCAGTCCCAACAGTAAACAAAATCTACTAATATGTTATGGGTTATAAGTGTGTAACTTTAATGTTAAGGAATAAAGCAGAGAAGCTGTGCAGGCAGGAAACAGTGTGGATTACCCACCCTGTATTCACATATAGAGATTTAAGTTATATTAACTCAGAATTTAACATTTTAAGACAAACAGAACTTTAAAAATCATCATTTTTAAACCAGCATTTAAGGATATTATCTCAGAGGTTTCTCATGAAAAGCAGAGAATTTTGACAGTCTCAACTGTCACAACTGAGCTGCCCTTTAATGCTCTGTGACTGAACCCTTCATGACAGATCTGTTGCATGGCAGGTGCCAAGGGCTAAGTGTACTATACAGTCTGGAATTCCATCTGTGCCATCTTTTATCCCAAAGAAACATGATCTGTTCCATGGTGTGCCTGAATTCAGCACTCCAGGTTGTAAAGGGAGGTCAACTGAATTTACATATTTTAAGAGAAAGTTATTTCCCAAGGATTTCTTAATTTCTCCAGTTGATTTTCCTCCAGGTTGGAACAACAGATATAAGAGGCAGGATTAGGACTCTCCTCCCTCATGTCTGTGTATTTGTCTTTGTTATTTGCCCTAAAATGACACATAGAGAATTTCCAGTGAATGGAGGTTGTTTAAGGTCAGGTTCCTAGAAGCAGAGCCTGAGACAAGGATTTATGTGCAAGTAGTTTATTGAGGGAGTGCTCCAAAGAGGGAGAGAGTGAGAGCAGTGGAGCCAGAATGGGGTCCCAGCAGAAATCCAGCTTCAGCCTCCTCCCAGAAGAGACTCTGAGCATATACGGCATCACAGAGTGGATCCCAGCCTGAGGCAATGGCTGAGAAACACGCATCCATAAGTCACTGGCTTCAGCTGATCCAGGCGGGGACATGAGCACAGATGGCATAACCTCCTCGGCTAAGAGATTTCCATCAGGCTGCAGGTGCCAACAGTATCCACCACCAGGGTCTCCATGATCATAGAACTAGTACTAAAAATAGGTGGACTGTTAACTCTCCCACTTAAGCAGTCACTTCTTTAAGCCTCTACCACCCTTAGACTGCCTCAGGTGTCCTGTTTCTATCATGTTTTCAAGGGTTGCTCAGTTACGTGGAAGCTCAAGATGAATGCAGCAGAGCTCCCTGTCACCCCCCAACCGGCGATCTCCTGGTGGGTTGCAGTGGGCAGCTCACGGCTTCTTCTACCTGCGGACTGGACGGAGCCCAGAAATACTGCATCCTCAGCTACCTCGAGGTAGGTTGGATCTTTGTTTATTTGTTGGGACATGATTTCATCAATGATGTAGATTTTTCCCAGTACATCTAGGGCCATCCAGACAACAGGAGAAATAAGGAGACAGTCTACCTTCCCAAACATCAGAGACACAAGTGATTCAATTCAACATCTGGGAAACCATCACTAATTGGGGAATAAGGAAAATGGGCTTCATCTATTTCTTGTTCCCTTTAGAATTAAACAAAAAAAAGGGTTTTTTGTTGTTGTTCAGTCTTTGAAGGGACTACTATACAATATATGTTCTAACTGACTCCAGTGGAGTGGACTTATTAAATAATTGATGAGTTGGATGAAGATGGAAGATCCCTCAGGGTTCAGGGCTATTATGCTGAACATGGGCTCTTACTGCCCTGCTTTAGATGGAGATAGACAGAGTGTAGACTTGGAATTGATTGTCTGCCAATGTCTCAATGCCACTTGGAAACTGTCTTGTTTAGAGACTATCAAGTCCCAATGTGAACATCTTTGTGTACCTTTTATTGTTAAAGACCAGTTTTATAAAAGGATCAGTTGCTTTTTTTCTTCCCTGGGCTCTGAAACAAGCATCCAAAGTCATCTGAGTATCATACCTGCTCAAAAGCCTGAGGCAATTATGTCAACCCCTTAACTGAGAGGATGTGCAGGAAGGAAGTTGGATGTAAGCCTAATGTTAGTGACCCAGGTTTTTCCATGTATTGTTTGTGTAAGGCAACTCCTGGAGGCCTCTGGGAAGGCTTTGTGTTCTCACTGGTTTTAGTAAAAGAGGATGATTATAATTAAGTGGAGATAATACCTGAGTGCTTAGCCCTGGTCTAAGTTTAGGAAGTACTTGTACAAGAAAGCAAATTCTCTACATGTGCAAGAAAGTGACACTGTAGATGTTCTGCTCAGTTTTAGGCCAGATGGGATGGAAGGCCCTTCAAGTAGCTTTCCTAAGGCCAGGTCCCCTGAACAAAGCGGTGGTTCCCAACTCTAATATTAGAAACTTTGCAACACTGGCATTACCCATCTTGTCTTTCCACCATTGGCATCTGCTTTCATTGTCATGAGCCTAATTATTTGAACTCAATGTTAAAATAATTCGAACTTGATATTCCTGTATGGCAAAGTTACACCCAATAGAAGTAAAACAAACTCCAGAACTTTTTCAGTCTAGGGAATCAGAAATCTTAAAAATCTTAGAACTGGGGGGAAAAAAATCTAAAAATATCTTCCAGCTGACAAAGCATTGCAGGTGAAACTATAAGTATTAATTATATAAAATTCATGTGGCATGGAGAATACTTTTTTTTCATCCATTGACTAGCAAAGAGCTCTCAAGCAAAAGATTCTCTTCCAGAGTTTAAGTTAGCATTGACTCAGAGTGTTACCCAGGTTGGGCCTCTCCTATCTATTTGCCACAACTAAGCGTCCTCTGTAGCCAATTCCATCAAAGACTGTACTTCTGAAATGTTTACCAAAAAAAAATAAATGGCCTGAAATTAAACATTTTCCCCAATATCTTCCATAGTATTGGAAATACTTTCAAGTCTTGGCAACTTTTGGTGGAATCACTGGGCTCCTGTTGCTCTATTAGGACAGATCTGGGGCAAATCTCCCCATATGCAGAACTGACCTAACTTGTACTGGTCCTTAATTTCTAAAGGGCATTTTGGTTTTCTTCAAGTATAAGAGCTTATGATGGTGGTGATTATAAAAAGATTATAACACTCTCTTGAAAGTCTGATTTACTTTGACAATCTGTAGCTGAAATAGTCATTAAAATCATCATGCATTTGTTTAACAAAAGAGGTGGGACTGGGCAGATTACCTAGGCCCTTGTAAGCCATGGTCAAGCATAAAATCCAACGTTTGCTGAATACCTACCAGCATATTTGCTGTTTTGGGCAATTTTCAGTATGGAGGATTGTAAGAAATCACTCCTGCTTCCTGGAAGCTTTGCAAAAATGCTCCTCCAGAGTCCCACAAATATTAGCCAGAACAACTGTGCAGGCCATTGACAGGCCTTTGGAAACCTTGGGAGAGTTCCTCAGGAGTTATAAGTAAGTACAGCTACAAGTATATGCAAACTCAAAGGCCAGTCTTGACTGTTAAAACCTTTGAAAATCCATCCCAAGCAAAATTAGTTCCAATTCACAAAAACCTTCTAGTCAGCAAGACAAGAGGGTGGGTCTCTCTGTAATGAGTTTAATGAAATTCTTACAAAATCCACATGTGCATAGTAAAGGTTTTGGCTCTGGAAGCTTTTATGCCAAAAATAATGTCTGAGAGAGAAAGGATGATGGTTGCAGATAAACTAATGACCAATTGTTTCATTAATTTCTTACTAATTTTTTTTTAAACGAAAGGAAGTCGTTCCAACTCAAGAGTATATCCTAGTTATTTTTCTATAGCTTAAAACAAACTCTAAACCCTCTGCTCCTTGTATGAGAAAAAAATTATTAGTTCTACAGATTGCAATTTTGTCGCAAATGTTTACATTTATAAAATTTCTAAGTCAAGTCTTAATTTTGTTTGTTTTGATAGTCAAGCACCTACTGATGGAAAAATTTATGTCTTGTAATTTCCTCTGCTTTTTATTTTTAGCTAGATTGAATGACAAATATAGCACATCCAGCTTGTTTTTAAATTCAGATCAACAATAAGTAATGACGAATATTTATTTTTAATTTTAATGATGTGTTTTCCAGGGGGAACAAAAATGCTTCAATGATTCCAGATTTCCATATGATCCACACACCCAACCCAACAGCCACACCACTGAGAATGTAATCACAAGTTTTGAACCAGAGAGAGAAAAGAAGTGGTGGCAATCTGAAAATGGTATGAACAAGTTTCTGTCCAGTATTTTATTTCTTCACATTTTTGTAAGGTATCTTTCTCTCTGTATGATTTTTGCACTATTACACAAGGAGTTATATTGAAATGGGATAATATCCACTGAGAATGTAAAACCCTGTATGAAAGCAAAATTCAATTTTCATTTTAAGAAAGAATATTTTCCTCTTGAGAAATAGAAATATTTTTTAAGCACATACCTGAGAATGTTTTACTTTTTTCATATGGGGAACAGTTCTGTATGCTCGTGTTCTTTGGGAAAATAAAAAGGAGGGTGGGAGTAGTTTATGAGGTATTGGTAAATTAAGCCTAATAAAAAACACACTGATGTAAAACAGAAATAATAATGCCGGGGGGAGTCTGAGAGTTAATACCATGTGCTTTTTCCTTCTTCAACATATGAAGGCAGAAAGAAGAAGGCTATTTCTTTCTGCAAATCAAAATTTTTAATGTAAAAATTTAATTGAAAGGGTAGTTGGCTGCTGCTGCTGCTAAGTCGCTTCAGTCCTGTCTGACTCTGTGCGACCCTATAGATGGCAGCCCACCAGGCCCCCCCATCCCTGGGATTCTCCAGGCAAGAATACCAGAGTGGGTTGCCATTTCCTTCTTCAATGCATGAAAGTGAAAAGTCAAAGTGAAGTCACTTAGTTGGGTCTGACTCTTAGCGACCTCATGGACTGCACCCTACCAGGCTCCTCCATCCATGGGATTTTCCAGGCAAGAGTACTGGAGTGGGATACTGACTTCAGTTCTTTCCTTCCTGGTTTTTGCCCTTCCCTGTGCATAACATTGTGATCCTGAACCTCACACTGGCCCTGTTTCCTAGATGCCACTGTAANACCTCATGGACTGCACCCTACCAGGCTCCTCCATCCATGGGATTTTCCAGGCAAGAGTACTGGAGTGGGATACTGACTTCAGTTCTTTCCTTCCTGGTTTTTGCCCTTCCCTGTGCATAACATTGTGATCCTGAACCTCACACTGGCCCTGTTTCCTAGATGCCACTGTAAATTTGGACCTGATCAGGGATTTCCTATTTCCCACCCCAGCTTTATGTGTCTAATGTAGCTCGTTCATTCATGATGGACCCTCTTCAACACTGGTCTGGAGCTCTTATCCCCCCAGAGAAGGATTCCATTTGCCACATCCCTGCATCTCTCACCTTGGACTATCGTTCCTCTATTCTGTTCAGACTCCAAACGTATTTCCCTAAAGGGATCCCAGGCCATAAGAGGGGAGTGTGGGAAAAATCATAATAGGTAAGATCATTCAGGGTGAGCATAGTATAAGGCTATTTTTCTATGTTATCCATTGGACACAGACATGATTGGTGTCTATTAAATGCTAGTTCAATTTGGATACTAATGATTGGTCTCTTGTTGGACTCTCCTTAGTCAATGTTGGTGGTTTTTACCACACTGATGAATGGGACCATTTTTGCTTCACAGCTGCTTTGATCCACATGCCCAGCGTTCATTCCATGTCTCCTTAAGAGGGAATGCCCTATGTCAAAGCTGACTGCACAGAAGATATATTCTCAATTGAGTGATTGGTTGAGAACAAGAGGGAACAGGTAATCTCCTTTCCAGAAAGAGCTGGGAGCCTTTGACACAGAGCCTGGAATGTGGCCGCCCTCTCAGCAAGAAACCCTTCCCCAAGCCATTCACCCTAGCACACTAAGCTATATCCCAATTCACCACAGTGAGGTCATTGTTCTCTGGAGTTAGACTTTCCAATATTGAGGCTCCATACATGGCTACTGAGCACATAAAACATGGCTAATCCACCTAACAGAAGCAGAAGATATTAAGAAGAGGTGGCAAGAATACACAGAACTGTACAAAAAAGATTTTCATGATCCAGATAACCACGATGGTGTGATCACTCACCTAGAGTCAGACATCCTAGAATGTGAAGTCAAGTGGGCCTTTAGGAAGCATCACTATGAACAGAGCTAGCAGAGGCAACGGAATTCCAGTTGAACTATTTCAAATCCTAAAAGATGATGCTGTGAAAGTGCTGCATCCAATATGCCAGCAAAATTGGAAAATTCAGCAGTGGCCACAGGACTGGAAAAGGTCACTTTTCATTCCAATCCCAAGGAAAGTCAGTGCCAAAGAATGTTCAAACTAGTGCACAATTGCACTCATCTTACACGCTAGCAATGTAATACTCAAAATTCTCCAAGCTAGGCTTCCACAGTACATGAACTTAGAACTTCCAGATGTTCAAGCTGAATTTAGAAAAGACAGAGGAACCAGAGATCAAATTGCCAACATGCGTTGGATCATCAAAAAAGCAAGAGAGTTCCAGAAAAACATCTACTTCTGCTTTATTGACCATGCCATAGCCTTTGACTATGTGGATCAAAACAAACTGTGGAAAATTCTTCAAGACACCACCTGACCTGCCTTCTGAGAAATCTATATGCAGGTCAAGAAGCAACAGATAGAACCAGACATGGAACAACAGACTGGTTCCAAATAGGGAAAGGAGTATGTCAAGGCTGTATATGGTCACCCTGCTTATTTAACTTATATCCAGAGTGAAACTGAAAGTCAGTCATGTCCGACTCTTTGCAACCCCATGGAATTCTCCAGGCCAGAATACTGGAATGAGTAGCCCTTCCTTTCTCCAGCAAACCTGCCCAACCCAGGTGTTGAACTGGGGTCTCCGGCATTGCAGGCGGATTCTTTACCAACTGAGCTATGAGGGAAGCCCATACACAGAGTACATCATGCGAAATGCCAGGCTGCTTGAAGCACAAGCTGGAATCAAGATTGCCGGGAGAAATAACAATAACCTCAGATATGCAGATGACACCACCCTTATCGAAGAAAGCGAAGAACTAAAGAGCCTCTTGATAAAAGTGAAAGAGGAGAGAGAAAAGTTGGTTTAAAACTCAACATTCAGAATACTAAGATCATGGCATCTGATCCCATCACTTCATGGGAAATAGATGGGGAAACAATGGAAACAGTGAGAGACTATTTTGGGGGGCTCCAAAATCACTGCAGATGGTGACTGCAACCATGAAATTAAAAGATGCTTGCCTCTTGGAAGCAAAGCAATGGTTTTTTCAGTAGTCATGTATGGATGTGAGAGTTGACCTATAAAGAAAGCTGAACACCGAAGAACTGATGCTTTCGAACTGTGATGTTGGAGAAGACTCTTTAGAGTCCTTTGGACTGCAGAGATCCAACCAGTCCATCCTAAAGGAAATCAGCCCTGAATATTCATTGGAAGGACTGATGCTGAGGCTGAAATTCCAACACTTTGGACAGCTGATGCAAATAACTGACTCATTGGAAAAGACCCTGATGCTGGGAAACGTTGAAGGCAGTAGGAGAAGGGGACGACAGAGGATGAGATGGTTGGATGACATCTCCGACTCGATGGCTATGAGTCTGAGTAAGCTCTGGGAGTTGGTGATGGACAGGGAAGCCTGGCGTGCTGCAGTCCATGGGGTTGCAAAGAGTCTGACTCGACTGAGCGACTAAACTGAACTGAATCCAAACCAAGATGTGCTATGTGTGTAAAAACATCCTGGGTCTCTAAGACTTAGTTTGGGGAAAGAAGTATGTATAATAAAGCATCACTAATTTTTAAAACATTGATTACGTGTTGAAATGAGAAAGTTTTTGATATATCGGATTAGGCATAGTATATATTTATATATAATATATTTAGGCAATGTGTTATATATATCATACATATGATTTAAATATATAAACAAATTACAGACAATGTGTTGTTTTTCTAGGGTTTCCTAGGTGGTGCAGTGTTAAAGAATCCATCTGCGAATGCAGGAGATGCAAGAGATGTGGATTTGATTTTTGAGTTGAGAAGATCCTCTGGAGGAGGAAATGGCAACCCACTCCAGCACTCTTGCCTGGAGAATCCCATGGACAGAGGAAACCAGCAGGCTATAGTCTGTGGGACTGCAAAGAGTTCGACATGACTGAGCACAGCACACAATATATTATCTATCGGTTCAGTTCAGTTGCTCAGTCGTGTCCGACTCTTTGCCACCCCATGGACTGCAGCACGCCAGGCCTCCCTGTCCATCACCAACTCCCGGAGTTCACTCAGACTCACGCCCATCGAGTCAGTGATGCCATCCAGCCATCTCATCCTCGGTCGTCCCCTTCGCCTCCTGCCTCCAATCCCTCTCAGCATCACAGTCTTTTCCAATGAGGCAACTCTTCGCATGAGGTGGCCA